>JBBYHO010239821.1:0-16451 GCA_038382025.1 Adansonia gregorii | reverse complement strand
AAAGAATTTAAATATAAATTTTTATCATTATTTTTCACTTAAAAAATTAAATTTTCTTCAAAATCCAGGAGGCCAAACTCCTACTTGCCCCTGCTTGAAAAATGTTTTCGGTTCCTCCAATGCATTAGAAAATACCCAAAACAACTATTGGAGTTATTATTCTGATCGGCATAAACTTATGGAGATAAAATGATTTTAATTTAGCACTGAGAAAAAGAAATTAATATATGCATTAATTTGCCAAATAGCTTTATGGTTTAGATAAAGGAATGTTGCTTTTTGATGAGTTACCTAATTAACTATAATATATGGTATAAATGTTTCCTTCCTTTATTCTATTTTCATTTTCCTTTCTTTAATTATTCATATCAACTACGCGTTTCCATATCACCCATGAAAATCATGGTACTATCTGTAATATTACTTTATTTTTACACTAATAAATAATAATGCGTCAATTATTAATTTAATTAATAAGTAGTTTGCATATAAATTATCTTTCATATATGAGTACCAAAAGTTTTGCAATCTATTATTTAGTATATTTACTCCATTTTCTCTAAACTAGTAGATATTAATGTTATAAATTGTCCATAATAAATATAATGAAAGTGGAAATTTACTAAAGAAATTAAAAATCGTTACACATGAGAGAATTCATCTTCCTTAAACCAAAAAAACTCCCTACACAATATATATATATATATATACACATGTTTAATAATAGAGTCAAAGTTGCATTGCAATTCATCAAGTATTAGGCTTGGTCCTTAATACACATGTTTACTTACTCTTTTGAGGAGAATGTGAACTTCTTTTCTTATTAAAAAAAGAGTTTATTGACAAGTGTCCTTAGATACTCTTTAAGTTTAGCTAATTTATTATTTATAGTAATAACATTGATAATTTTATTCATCATTTTATATTATTATTATTATCATCATCATCATATAGTAATCTTAAAAAGTATCTTTTAAACAGCCATAGTAGAATCCAAAAAAAAAAATTGAGGCAAATTTAACATGTAAACATTATAAAATCTAGAAGCACCGGAACGATCAAAAAATATTTTAAAAAATAAAAAATTGAGGATGAAAAACCATCTTTAAAAATCATCCTCTAAAATTATATCTCCAAAAAGTTTTGAAAACAATATTTATCCCTAATACTATTAAATTAAAGATAATATTCATCCTCAATACAACTACAATCAAGAGAGAAAAGACGCTTCTTTTAATGGTTCCCTAACCCTTCCCTAAAAGTCCCTTATTTTGTGGTAAAATGTTAGACAATTAATGTAAATGATAATTAAAGAACCTTTGTAACCCTCAAAAAAGGTAAAAAAAAAATGACGGAAAGAGTACTAAGAAAGAGTGTATATTTAGATATACGAATCTTGTAAATAATTCAAATTGTATCTTCCAAGTTATGTTATGCAAGATTGAAACTAAAGTATCTTTTAACCCTTTAACATATATATATATATATATATATATATATTACAAACCAATATGTTTCTTCCCCTTTTGTACTTATTTATCAATCTCTTGGCCTATCTCTTGAATCCGTCGATCTTTTATCTTTTTCTTTTTCTTTTTTTCCTATATTATTTTTCTTGGAGGTATGGAGATCAAACTTGCTAGTCATGAACATATCATGGGTTATCATTATTTTTATGAGACTGATGATAAATGGTGTGATAAATGCAGCGAGAAAATCTCTGGTGCAGTCTATACTTGTCCAAGGTGCGAACTTTGGTTGCACGAATCCTGTGCCAAAGCCTTGGAACATCTACCTCGTGAGATTACACACCCTCTCCACTCACAGCACCATCTTATATTAGATTGGTCTGGTATTACCACTGAATTCACCTGTGACATATGTTTGAAAATTTCTTCTGGAACCAATTACATCTGCTGTCGTTGCGATTTCGAGCTTGATTTAGTATGCGCTTTTGCAAATACTAATCATCAAGCTATGAAGAAGAGGCAAAAATCTAATGCAGACAAGGATAAAGAGATAATTCAGCATTATTGCCATATGGATCCTCTTATCCTCTACAGATATAGCAACGTAGAAGGAAATGATTATAATTGTAGCTGGTGTGAAAAGCCTTTAACAAATAAGTTCTATGGTTGCAAAGGATGTGGGTTCTTTCTTCATGAATTTTGTATTGCCAAGATACCAAAAACATTGAACCATCCTTTCCATCCATCACACCCTCTTCGCTTGCAGTTTGTCGACAGCAACACAACCTGCAATGCTTGCACAAAAATTATTAGACTATATACAAATACCAACTCCAGCTATTGTTGCCAAGAATGCAACTTCAACCTTGATTTTTACTGCGCAAAACTCTTGCCCACCCTTAAACAAAAGTGCCACGACCACTACCTCACTTATTTTGGTCTCGCTTATTTCAAGGGTCAAATTCTCAAGTATCAATTCAAATGCAATACCTGCAATGAGCTTTGTTCTGATAGTTTTTATCGCTGTGTGCAATGTAATCTCAATTTCCATTTCAAATGTGTTCCGATACCACTTTTAGCAAAACATAGATATCACAGGCATCCGCTGCTTTTCAAAAATTCAATTAGAGAAGATGAGCTTGGACAATATTACTGTGATGTTTGTGAGAAAGAACGAGATCCAACACATGAAGTTTATTATTGCGAGAAATGCACATATATTGCTCATATTGAATGCATGCTCAATGAGGTGTGACCCTTAATTAACAAATTATCTTTTACAGAGTTCACCTTCGCTTCAATTATATATTTAAAATTTTCTTTTTTTCTAATAGTGTTAAATTAATGTTTGCTACCTTAGGCTGAAACTTCACTAGAAAAAGGCTCATCCTCAGCTCTCCTATCTGTGGATACTAAAGACTTGGTATTGAAGGAAATGGAGCAAAATGAAATGAGTGATGACATCTACGCTTTTCGGCAAGTTCTGGTAACTATCATGAACAATAATAATTAGTTTTCATTCAATTTCTCTTTTCTTTTGCCTTGAAAATTTTGATTTCTTTGTTTATGTATAGTATTCTGTTGGCATAAATTGATGCTTTATGTATCTCATAAATGTTTATATCCCCAAAGTTAGTAGGTTTTTCTTTTTAAATCGCAACCAAAAGATAAGGGAAGAAATTATAGATATTATAATTTAAACCTCAAATTTACTTGATATTATATTTTAAAATTGACTATATGAATAAATTATGTTAAGCATATGATCCGTGAAAATTTGTAGTTAACCCTTCTCGTTTCTCCAAGTTCTCATGAAATGTAGTATTTTAACAACAGCTTACAAGTGTAGCTAAACTTAGAAAAAAGCACATTCTCATAAAATATCATCCAGGAAAAGAAAAACTACCTGCTTTGAATAATTTATATTCCCATAGTTCCATAGAAGATTTTTTCGAAATCATGTTTATCTTAGAGCTTATAGTCCCATAGTTGCATTCATATATGAAACATGGAATCGTTGGTTTTTGTTTCTTTTCAAAACTTTTGAACATAAAGAAAAGCTAGAACAAAGTGAACATATATTGCTCAGCTTCTATATATTTCTCTCGTTATTATATTTGTTTGGGTATATATGATCAAAAGTTTGAGAGGAAATATGATTCTAACCTCAATCCTATTAAATAGACGAAATTAGTGATACTGATAAGGTGATGTTTATAGAAATTTTTTTAATTGTTAAATAATATATAATATGCAAAAATTTCTTGTAAACTAGTAATAAGTGGCCCAGACTCTTAAAATATTTTTATTCCATGTACTATTAATTTTTTTATAACAAATTCATCATTTTTATAAATATGTATGATGAATTAAATTGACAAAGGAAACATATGTTGTCTCTGCATTAAAGATGTTATTATAAGTAATTTTTAATGAATTAACAACCTTGTTCATTCTTTTTTTTTGGGGGGGGGGGGTGGTCTTAATTTATAAGTACAGGTTCGACCTTTAATCCATGAACATCCATTGAAATTCTGCGAGGCAACTGAAAAGTTCAAACAACTGTATTGCGCAGCTTGTCGTTTAGAACTTAGTGGCCCAGGCTACATCTGTGAAGGATGCCCATTTTTCTTACATGGTTTTTACGTACATGAAAATTGTGCCAAATTACCCAATGAGATACAGCATCCTCTTCATCCCCAACATCATCTCAACCTCTATGCTAAATCTCCTTACATGTTAGATTTTATTATATGTGATGAGTGTGAAGATTTTTCTCTTGGCTTCTTTTATCTTTGCCAAGAATGTGATTTCAAGCTCGATCTAAAATGCACAAATCGAGCACCACATAGAATTGGAAGCTCAACATCAAAAGAGTCTGAGAGAGAAACCGAGTTGTTTCATTTTAGCCACAGGCATAAGCTAATCTTTTGCAATTTTAGGGACCCTGCATATAAAAGACAATGCAATTTCTGTCGACTACAAATCTCTGGTCCTACTTACTATTGCATTAGATGTGGTTGGGTTCTTCATGAATATTGTCTTAGGTTACCACAAGAGATGCAAGTCCCAACTCATTCAGAACACATTTCGGTTTTGAGCTACAGGAGATATGGAAGGTGCCATGCTTGTGCACTAAAGCTTTTATCACCTGGCTATAACTATGGTTGTACTGAATGTCACCTCAACTTCCACATTACATATGCTATTTCCCTAAGAGAGCCCCTGAAACGTGAGTTTCACATGCACGATTTTTACTATTTTGGGACAGACTTTCATCGGTTCTTTGCCATGTATTGTGACTTGATTGATCTCTACGCTGGATATTTTTGTAGTCACTGTAGTCAGAATTGTAGTGAACAATCCTTCTATCGTTGTCTAACGTGTGGCATCAATTTCCACTTAGAATGTGTACCCATACCTCTAATTGTTAAATCGAAAAGCCACATCCATCCTTTAACTCTTAAAGGTTCATTTATCGAAGATGATTCACAAGAGTATTATTGCGATGTTTGTGAGCAAGAAAGGCACCCAACTGATCATCTGTACTTTTGTGAAGAATGTGACGGGATATTTGTCGCTCATATAGAATGTGCACTTATCAAAGTAAGTTTCACTTACAAATTTTTCAAGTTAAAGAAATTTGTACCTTTTTTTGGTTCTAGTTAAATTGATTAAGAGATTTTAGGATCAATCTGATGATATAAATTACAAAATGTTTAGTGAGAAAAGATCATGGGATTAATTTACACCATCAAATCATTTATCTTTTCTATAGAAATTTTTGTTGGTTAACCATTGTGAAATTGATATATTGCATTTGACTATGATTTATCTATTGTTGCTAGGCTTTATTAGTCTAGATGTTTCATTTCAATTTATAAATTTAAGTATTCACTTTTATTATTACAATAAATATGATATTTAGTAAAACAAAAAATTTAGATAACAAAAAAAACCCTAAACCCAAATATTATGTTACATTACAAATAATTGTGCTGCAAAAAATATATGCAACAATTTTTATGCATACTTTATACAAAAATAGTTTGTAATACTTTTGCAACATAGAATTGTTTAAGTTAAAAAAATATTGTGAAAATTGGTATCATTAGTTATTAAAATTATTGCTAAAATGCAAATTTCTTGTGTCATTAAGAACATTGCATGCGATTGTTAGTGAAAGCAAGCATCAGTATTGGGTTTAGATATAATTTTTTTAAGGAGGTGCACATGTTCTTTCTAATTTTGCTATATTAATCAATTTGAATAATTAATTTATCAAAAATATTTTCCATATATATATATATATATATATATAGAAAATGTATGTTGATTCTTAATCTTATAATTCATATATATATATATATATTCTTTGTTATTTTATAAATCCAAAAGAATTAAATAGGCTTTGAAGAGGTATACTGTTTATTTAAGGAGATTTCCTAATCTAAATTTAATTAAAATAAGCAAATTAATTAACTTGCATTTTCAGGAAGAAAAGGTAATGTCATACTTGGTTCCTAGGGAGAGGAAGAAGAGGATGAGGAAACCACACCTGACTTGGAGGACTTAAATTGCAGATCTTCGGAAAAGCAATTGATAATACATTGGCTAGCCTTAATTTACATTATTTGAAACTCTAATTAATAAGAAATTGTATTCATACTTTTTAATATATTACATGCCAAAACAAGATTTCTCATTTTGTTTTTTGTTTGCTTGCTTATGGAATCTACTTAAATGAGTCCATGACCGAGATGAGTCAAATCTGAATGGAAAAAAATTTATTTGTCTAGACTCTATCAGATCTCAAAGTACATTTTATTTTTGAAAATATATTAAATATTAAAAAATTATTCTTTTATTAATATTTAGTTATTCTTATAATTAAGTTTAAATAATTAGTTTTTTTTATTATTTAAATAACAATTAAGATAAAATCAAATTATTATTATTAAAAACTTATCCCAACCGAACAGGTAGCAAACTATTTGTTCAAATGCTTTATAAAGCTTTCTTCTTTTGTTTTCGACTCATTATGGCCCATGTTTATGTACTTTTTATGTGATAATCTTTTTAACAGCAAGATGGTGTTATTTCAGAAAAGTTATTTTGGCTTCTTTTCTTATTTAACTAGTAGTCGGGGTTGTTTCTTGACGATTCACCCAATTAATTAACCTTTAATTATATCACAACAGAAAGCATAATGCAAGTCCTCTTGCATGTTTCCATCACACTTCAAGTAATTGTTGTATATACAATTCTATTTTATTTATAGTGCAACTTCTTTTAGGAGAAAAGATATAGTTTCATGCATTGGTTTATTTTCTCTTGTACAACATTCAAATAATATTCCTATGTTCTTTGATTGGCATCCTTTGTGAATTTTGAAAAAATAAATTTTTTTGTGGACCTCTAATTAAATAAGTGCCACAATTTAGTAATTACACATGTATTCTTCACTGTAAAGCCTTTTTAATTCAAGTAGCAAATTCAGAATCCTCCCCAATTGTTGGCAAATATCAATAGCGATAACATTTGCTACTGTTGGCACCCACTATTGGAACTAGTATCTTTCATATAAATATCCTTTAGAATTTACTTTGTTTTTCTTTTTCATCTTGTTTTCCCAGTTATTGGTAAAGATCACTAAATAGCCATAGCATTTGTGTCATGCCCCAAACGGAGGCATAACAGGCATCGCACATCTGCGAGATCTAATCTCACAAATATGTAAGGCAATCACCTAACCAAAATGAAATTCGAAACAATATATTTGTTTATAAAATAAAAGAAATTGAATTGTTTTCAAAAAATTGAATGCAATAAAATAAAGTTTATAGGCATAACAAAATGTTTGAAATAAAAATGCAAAACCTTTAACAATCTATCAAATAATAGTCTCGAAAAGTTATAATTTTTTTTCACATGAAAATCTAAACAAACGTATACTAAAATCGAAATATCACTCCCCGATATTCTCGCGTGTCGGTTCATATTCAGAACCTATAAAATATTAAAGAATATAATAAGTATAACTACTCAGTAAGCAACTAACATTCATTTAGTTGGGTTAAACACGCTCAAAAATTATGAGGCCAAAATAATGATTTAATTAATAAATATAAAATTTTGGGTAATCTTATATTTATAAATAACTTATTTCAAAAAAATAATAATATAACAAATATATTTAAATGAAATTCTTATGCTTAAATCTTTGAAATATATAATCTATCTATCAATCTATCTCCCTTTATAAGCTATGGACAAAAACCACTATTCTAAACCGGTGGCACGGTTCAAAACAAAAATCACTATTCTTAACCGATGGCATGGTTCAATACCAAAACTACTATTCTTAATCGGTGGCACGGTTTAAAATAAAAATTACTATTCTAAACCGGTGGCATAATTTGAAACCGGTTCCTAATTACCAAGTACATGTCGACATGGCCAATAATAACCTTCATTGGCAAGGTTCAAGCATAGCACATCGGGAGAACATCCAAAACAAAAAAAAAAAAAAATTAGATTAGCCATAACATAATATGTACATTTATCGCATTTAGAAACAAACACATTTTATACACAAAATATTTCTCATGCACATATCTATAAATTATCAAGTAAACCGTTTAGCAAAATTACAATAGTAAAAAGAAATATAAGGATAAGTAGCACAATATTTTTCAAATCCAAATCTGAACTATAAATTTCATGTTTAACCCAATTTACTAAAACATGGGACAAAATAACATACTTTTGGATATATGATGTAAAAATATTTAGGGCTAATTTTTTTGGAGATAAATATTGAAGAAATATCGAGTCACTTATCTGATTCACTAAATTAATACTTAAGTCGCAAATCGTATAATTCTTTTAATAGCCTAAAGATTAAGAAAATATATATATCTAAAAATCAAATCGTAGTAAAAATATAAATTTAACAACGAATAACTTTTCGTTAGTCATTCAAAGACATTTGGGTAGTATGACAATTTTTTTGACAAATCAAAATTTTTTTAATAATAAAATATGTAAAACTACGTAAAATTGAAAACTAATAATAAAGTCAGTATCAACGTGAACTTTATAAAAATATAATTAACTCCTAAAAATTTTCATATTTTTGAAAATGAATATATAAACATATAGAATTTTTTCAAAATCAAGTAAAATAAAGATAATTTCATAAATATGTATTTAAATATATAAAAATTCACTAAAATTAGTAAAATTGGGATTAATACTATTTTTAAATAAAAACATTTTATTTTGGCCGAAGTAAGTTCTAAAAAAATTAAAGATAATTTTTTTCCAAATTCTAAAACTAAAAATTCTGTGATCTTTTGGCTTACTTGAAACTATTATAAAACCAAAATTCATGCAAACACTGATGATGTTTAAAAGCATAATTCAATAGTAAAAATGTAATATTATAATGCAAAATTTTATTTTGACAGAAATAGCTTCATAGAACCTAAGTTTGGGGGTCTAAACTTTCGAAATCATCACAAACAATTTTAGAATACTCTGGGTTTTTAATTGGCAAATTCAATTAGCCTACTTTGAGACTTTAGTTGTTTTCACACAAAACTCGTATGAACAAACTAATTATAATATGAAATCCATCTAAGTTTCACTAGAAATAGTCACCAACAAATAGTTTTTCGATGACCCAAATATGGTCGGTCAGAATAGTTAAAAAACCCAAATCAATAACCAGAAAAAATCATAACTCTTAAAATACTCAAGCAAATGAAATGCTATACCAGCCATTTGAAAGATCTCGAATAGACCTTTCTACGAGTATCCATAATGTCACCGGAAAGTTATCAAAAATTTTTAAAATATCAAAATACTTCAAAATAAAAAGTGGATTTTATGAAAATTAATAAAAAAATATAAAAATTTCACAAAAATTAGGCAAAATCTTACTTAAATCCGTGTTTTTCACAATAGATTTGCCTTACTTTTGCCTTTCTTCTTCCCTAGGATTAGACTCTGTCATAATCTTATCTGACAAAAATAACATAAACCATGTAATCCTAGTTTTTACTATTTTTACTAGGCTAATAACTTTAGTAAATTAAATTGGGCCCTAATACAAAACTAAAAGTGGGCTAACTACTTAATAAAATAACTAGATGTATTTTTATTTTTATTTTTATTTTTATTTTTTTGTGGGCTTTACAATTTGCATCAATTGGCATCCATCATTTGAAACTAGTATCTTTCATATAAGTATTCTTTGGAAATTTTTTCTTTTCCACCATATATTTCGCTATACACACCAATCCAGTTTAAAACATGAACTCGATGACCATAATCTGGCTTACTTACAAACAAAAAGCTCCTTGATATTTACTAGTGTGACTTATGTTATAAAAAGATTTATGATAAATATAGATCAATCGTTTTCTATCATTGTGTGCAATGCCATGTCAATCTTCATCTTAGATATGCTTTGATATTACTTACTATTGGACATAGATGTCATCAACATGTTATTGAGTATATTGACTCATTGATCAAAGATCATTTAGGAGAATAGTATTGGGGTATTTGCATAGAAGAAAGAAATCTAAAACATCCAATTTATTATAGGAAAAAAATGTAGATATATTGCTATTAGTAGGGTAGAAGCATATTTACTTTTTTTCAAGTGAATTTACTAAATGATTATCAATTTGATTATCAAGGGACTTTGGCTAGATGAATAGCAAAGGTTTGATGCCAAAATTGATGGAGAAAAGAAAATAGAAAAAAGGTAATTCAAAATCACAAAGTCAACTTGAGGTAGGTGAAACAACTAATAATATTTGAAGGTCTAAGTTATCAAAAGCTTTGTTCTTGGCTTTTATTTTACATATTTTTTAACTATAGTTTAGGAATGCTTGCAACGTTACTTGTAATGATTAAAAATAACAATGTTCGCTTGTGTTTTTCTCTTCATTTAATATATAGACATATATGCAGATTGAAAATTTTAATCATTTATATCCCTTACGAGTTACCAAGCTAATTAGAAAGAATGATAATCTTCTTTGTAAGGCTTGTAATTTCAAAATTACTAGTGAAGCCTATATTTGTGAAAGTCGTAAATACTATTTACACAAAACATGTGCCAAACTATCCTATGAGGTGTTGAAGCAAAATGTAGGGACACACAAATTGTAAAGGATCATAAACACAAATGAATTGATTTCAAGGCATGTATTAATACCACTATATTAAAGTTTTATTTGACTCCACTGTAATTATGCAAAAAAGTTTTCAACGTATAAACCTTGAGGATAAAATTAAGCTTAATGATTAATTGTGTATTCCACTCATCTAATCAATCTACTAAGCAGTGATCTAAAAATTATCAAATTTTTATAAAGAATTTCTACAACAAGCCTTGATGGAGGAAATCCAGATAGTTTAAATATGGAGGAGAATAAGAATAAAAAAAGTTTCAGAGACATTTTTTGTTAAACCAGAGAACTATATACATATATATATGTATATAGATTATTACATGCATGTTGGAACAAATATGTCTTGTCTAAAAGGTATGTCTGCACAAACATGACTTAATTGAGCTAATCAATTTGTATAAAATAGGAGCTCGAAACCTTTAAGACATAACTGTTTGTTTAGTCTAAGCTAATTTATTCTTTAGAATAGGCAAGGTAACTTTTTGTTCAGGCATGGTTGAATAAATATTTGTCTAAATTAGACAAAATATTAATTATTTAAAAATTAATTAATTTTTTGCCTGCATTTTGTCACGTATCCAAGTGTCAAGTGCTTTATAATATAATAATATTTATTGTTATATTTATGCATAATTAGACCATCCACATGTGTCCAATTACTATGGATACACAATTCTCCATATTTAAAAATCTTTACAGCTTTGGATCTTTTTCAATGTAGGATGCCGTCCTATACTTTATTTTGAAAATGTCCAACAATCTCCTTCCATTTTCAAAATAATTTGGATTTTGATAATTTGAAAATCAAGTGTTTAAATGAATATGTCTTACGATTGAACTTTCACTTAGTAAAAATATATTAAAGTTAACCGAAATCATATGGCATACTATGCTTTAAATTAGTTATTCTATTTGGTTAACCGAACACATCTCACATAAATTTCATCACCAATAAATGCCCCAATACCAAGGAACACTTTTATGGCCATGTGTCTGTGTCCTCTTTTCACTAGTGATGTTAGAGCCAAGCCTTTAAGCTATTAGAAGTGATCTTATTTCACATTCACATAAGTGGATCCTATCGAGAGTGTTCCTATAACTAAAACACTCTAACATAATTATGTTATGGGTCTATTAAGAGTATATTATTCATCCTACCTTTACCATTATGGCTACCTAGCACTTCTGCTTAGGATAAAATATTATTTTATTATAATGCTAGCCACATATAGCTAATGTACTTTCTCTATTAAACTCAAAATTTGATATTATACCAAGTGTTAAGTCAAGTTTCCATCATAGGTAAATTAGTTTATGGACTTGAGCCATTTCTCCCTTAAGGTCCTATTTACGATATCTCGAGCAAGACATTTGGTCAAATGATTTGCCAAATTTTCACTCAACCTCACAAACGTTATAGCAATCACTTCATCAAAAATTAATTGTAAACAAAATTATTTTGAACAATAATCGTTCTGAACAAAAATCGTTCTGAACAATAGCTATTTTGAACAAAAATTGTTTTGAGAAAAACTGTTATAAACAAGAATTGCCCCAAATATCGACTGTTCTTGCACAAAGTGCTTTCAAAGAAGAACATTTGGTGAAGCAGTGTTAATGAAGTGATGTGGTTACTTTTTTTAAGTTACATTTACTATTTGAAAGCGCAATTGCTTATCAAACAAATTGATTATTCTTTGAAAAGAGATAATATTTTTTAGCTAAAAGCAATTTTCTACATTTATGTTATTTAATCCATACTTTAAGGAAAATGTTTCATGTCATGTTTGCATTACTACTTATCTGAGAAAATAATTACCGACGCGTTATCACTTCCAGCACTAAATAGGAATGAAAAGTTGTTGTAACTTTATCACCAGCTTGACTAGCTATTGGAAATTGGGCAATGAAGTTCGTTACTTTCAAGCATGTTGCCAAGGCAAAACAAGAACCTAAGAATGACAGAGTTAGCTACACTGTATAGGGTCCTGTTCTCCCGAAGAAATCCAGCCATAAGACCCTCTGGTAATAATAAATGAAGTCATAATAGCTACAGCCAGGTAGAAAGAAATCCGTTTGAGACTCTATTCAGTTCGTAGAGAATCGACTTTAAATTACAAAAATGTAGTTTGCATCGTCCAAACCTGCAGTACATGTTTGCATTATCGGTCCAAAGGACCTGTGCCAGTAAATAGTAATTGAAGCACCCTTAAACTTGGAAATTGGACTTTAAGGAGAGGACCAGTGACAAGGCAGATAACAAAGAAAATGAAATAACTAATGGTAAAGGCTTTAGGGGCGATTGAGTGTGCAAAGAAAACGAAGTAAAAAAAAAAAATGAAATCAATTGTAGAGATAATCTCGACGAGGAAGATGAATATCATTGTAATTTGAACTTTATAATGACGACAAAAATGAAAGTTCACTGATTGTGTTTTTCTTTTGATCTCCATGATTTTCATATATGATCACTTAATGTCTAGCTGCTAATATTAGACAATTTTTTTTTCCCAATGATTAATAACTATTATTTTTATGTAGCTATTTATTTATTATCAAACATCTAAGCATAAATTTGTATTAAAATTCTAAATATAAAAAATAATTTGCTACATAAGATACGAAATCATTATATCAGACCAAAATAAAATTTTATTTGATTACATCAAAATCATTTAAGATGAAACAACTCTAACCCAAATTGAAGGAAAAAAAATTGAACAAAAAAACACCTGAAAATTTACTTATAATAAAATTCACCTATTCATGTTCCGCCCCTAAACGTTTTCATTTACTGGATGCATTTGTTTAACGAAATTAGAACTCATTTGTTTTTCTTTATATGACTATCTTTTTATGGGTAATGGTTTATTGGTTAGACAACGAATATCTTATATTGAAATTTAATCAAGAGTATGTATTAAGTTTAGACTTGTCCGACTTAGATTGGCCCAATCTAGAATATTTATAATCTCGATATATTCAACTCGGTCTAATTTTATCAAATTATTATTTAATCAATAAAAATATTTTTATTTAAATTTAATTATATAAATATTTATATAATTTTTAATATTTTATATATTTTTAAATAATAAAATGATTTTTCGAAACAAGTCAAGCTGAATAATTAAACTGGGCTCGAGGAAATTTCGTTTTTTTTTTATATCTACAAAACCAACAAGATCATGGACCCAAAAACAATAAAAAGGAAAGCTGATTAGTCTTCGGCCTAAACCCAAAACATACTTCGGCCTAAACCAGTAGTAATCCCTCCATGAAGCACTCCCACTAGAGGTGATCCAAACTCACCCCTAGTTGGGGTGAGTACTAGTAGAGGAAAATCCCTCCACTTTTACTTTTGGATCTGACCGCGCTGAACAACATGCACATAATTTTCTCTTTTATAACTGCTAATGGATATTCGTTCCTGTGTTGCTTTGCTGCGGCTATGTGATTGGGATTTGAGACGATGTTGCGCAGTAAATTTTATAGTTGGGAAAGCGCGTAGTGGAAATAAGTTAAAGCATCATATTATAATATTATATCTATTCAAATGTTATAATACCATTGTTCTATAAAAGAATACATAATAATAAACTTAAAATTTAATTTAATTAATTTATATAAATATTTTTAAAAAAATAATATTTGATAATTTTAAGATTTGAATCTCAATATTTGTAATTTTTTTTATATCCTCAAAACTATAATATCTTTTGTAGTTAAAAAAATACAATAATATTGCTTTCTTTTAAAGCTCTATATGCAGAAGGTCAAGGACTGCAAAAATTGGTGGAGCCTATAAAATGCAACATACGTAGATATGAAAAATGTAAAGTCGTGTATGTTAATGGGCCAGGATCTAACGATGCATCGTATCTTGAAGATCCTTCCTTTTCTTTCTAAATTTATATAGCTTGTTAGGTTTCAGAGTTTAAAAGTTCAAAAAAACCATCTTGATGAATTATTTAAGTGCTAGGCCTTATGGTATAAGCCTCTCTAGATTGATAAGTTAATAAACTTGCAGCCTTGAATTTAAAATTTAATTCAATTTATTTATTGTTAGAATGATAATATTTATAAATTTTAGATTCGAATTTTAATGTTTATAACATCTTCTTCATTTAAAGGTTGAATTAAAAGATTATGCCATGAATACTTATCCTTGCAACGGTAATTTCATATGTTGCACAAAGAAAAAGATGATAGCTATATTCTAGGACTTAGTATGTACAATCATTGTTAATTAAATTTGTAAAAATAAATAAATAAATAAATAAAATTGGACTACACGAAACACACCTTCTACTAATACAGGTGAAGATTGCTGTTAGATGGATTATTAGAAGGGGAACTCTAGTCAGCATATATCTTTTTCTTTTTTCTTTTTTTCTTTTTTTTTTTTTGCCTGTTTATGTATTTCTTTAATTTTATCTGTAAAGTGATAGTATCAGTTTTATTGCAAAAGCAAAGTAATTTTTTTAGTATTAGATTGTGGAAAGGGAACAATGTTTAGTTTTATAACCTCCATTAAACTATTAGTTATTGGTTTCTTAATTATTGACTTGTATCATATATATTTTGCAAGATTTCACACATTAATGTAACTTTATTTTAAGGCCACAACACTGGCTTTTTTGTCTTTTTTAATTGCAACTCAGCAGATTGCAATCAGACTACTTGCTAATAAGAACACAAACTAGATGCAAGGTTAAGGAAATCAAAAGCGCATGTCAAATCAATATGATTGTTTTATTTAATTTAATTGGTTAAATCAATCGATTTATTTAAATAAAATTTTAAATATTTTAAATTAAGTTTAATATTAAATAAATAGCATATGTTGTACATAATTAATAAAAAATATATTTAATTTAATAATACATGATCTTCAATATAACTATTGCAATCAGGCTACTTGCTAATAAGAACACAAACTAGATGCAAGGTTAAGGAAACCAAAAATGCATGTTAAATCAATATGATTTTTTTATTTAATTTAAATGGTTAGATCAATCGATTTATTTAAATAAAATTTTAAATATTGTAAAAGAAGTTTAATGTTAAATAAATAGTAGATGTTGTACATAATTAATAAAAAAATATATTCAACTTAATGGTACATGATCTTTAATATACTATACAAGTTTTAAGTATTTAAATCTCATTATTTACATAAAATATTTTTGAAAAAAAATTAAAAAAACAATTTTTTTCTCGGTATGTTTCATTTTTTATCAATTGAATTAATTTTAAGCCAATTCAAATGATTTTTAATTCTTTATATTGTACTAGACCGGATTAACCTTCTTTCATTAAACTACTTCGAGTTGAATTCAAATTTTTTCATCTATAACTTGATGCATGACCTTTTTTTTTTCCCCATCTGTTTGTGTTTGGGGGCTATATATGTTGGAAGCTTAGAATTGGAGCTAGGGGGACGTCATACTATCTAATTTTAACCGTATAAGAACCAAAAAGAAGCATAAAGAGTGTGATCATAACGCGATGCGTGATTCATGTGCATAGAATAAGTTCAAGTTGTCTTTTTTAGGATGCTTACGATTATAAACAAATAATTATCAACATACATCTAACTCATTAATTTTATAACTTTAAATTATCAGTTGAAATGTTTTTTTTTAGCTATTACAATGTTGACAAATTTATAAAATAGAGTTATTTAGTCTTATTATATGTATTAAATTACTTAAATCTTACAGATTTTTATTTTTATTTTATTTATTTTTAGTAGTTTTTAATTTAG
>JBBYHO010239384.1:2527-17973 GCA_038382025.1 Adansonia gregorii | reverse complement strand
TCCCCTATTATTGGCAACTGTCACACCTAGCGTGAGCATTTATTTATCTACTTGTCTATTTCATATAAGGTAATAGTGGCAATCCTAGTAAAGAAGATTAACATCATCAAATTCTAGTCTACTATGTCTGTAGAGCGCTACAAAATGGGGAAATCTATAACAGCATGATTGGTCAGATCATAGTCCAAACATATTCTAGTACAATGCTATCTTATCAATCATTAAAGGAAGTTTTGTGCATAATCGATAACTTTAGTAGATGATGAAATGGAGTATAGAACTTGGTGAGTTTGGAATAGAATATAGTCCAAGAAAAACTATCAAAGCTTAGGCCTTATAAAATTTTTTAGCCAAATACTCTTTCATTAATGAACTCTCAACATCAGTCCAATGCGCAAACTCTAATTGTAAACTAGTTGAACAGACTAAAAAACCCTAAGAAGGATTATAACAAATAATTATATTACTAATTCTAGATAAATCTTTACTAAAAGTCACATTGGTGTTGATTTGGATGGCCTTTTAAGAAAAGAAGGTTCTACGGCTTATATAGACCTAATTTTGTTTGGGCCTTCTAATCGATTTTCTTGGTTTTACATGTCAATGGCATTATCTAGTTTAAGCTCCCTTAGATTAAGAATTGATGATAACAAGGCCTGTTTAAAGGTTTAAAATGGTTTAGAAGGCCTAATTTTATTAAAAAAAAGTTGGTAAGAGGACTTAATTAAATAAACTAAAAATGTGCTAAATTGAAAAAATTGAAATTGAGTGCATAATATTGAAAAAATAGAATTAAAGATGTAACCCAACTCAATTTGTACTCCTGAATGAGATTGGTAGTCAATTGGAATAATAAGAGTCAAATAAAGGCTTGATTTTAAAAGTTAAACTAAAATTAACCTTGATTTAGAGTAAAGACTTGCAAAATCAAGACCTTAGATAAGGTCAAATAGAAAAATTGGCTACACCCACTTATGAAGAAGGATCCCATGAAATGTGAGGTAAAATTTTGAGCTAAATAGAGTTATAAAAAGGTTTCACAAAAAAGTCAACTTCAATAAAAGTCAAAGTCAAAGTCAAAGTACGAGATAAAAATGGATTTTCAAGTTTGAAATGGTAAGGAACTTAATTCAAAATTAATTGTACGATAATGAAATTTGAATTTGGAGAGAAAGGCAATATGGTGCAATTAAGTTCACTTTTAAGGGAAACTTTGGAAAACAAATGCTAGGTGTTTTAATCTAAGAAGCCTAGGTCACAGAGAAAATGAATAAGGTTTCAAAATAGAAGTCAATGAAAATAAAAAAAAAGGTTAACTTAAGCATGAGACAAAATGTTTACTTTCAAATTTGAAGAATTTTAAACCTCGGAGTTTGAAATCGATTGTAGCATAGTGAAATTAAAATGGAGTGAAGGTTAAGGTGGTGCAATTAAGTTTGGGTCCAAATGAAACATTTGAAAATGAATTCCAAGAAACTTATTTCAAGGGGTCTAAAAAATTCACATTTTTTGAAAAGCACTATTAAAGGGGTATTTGTCAAATGTTGAGGACCATATAATTAATTTTTTTTTGTGCTCAAGAATGAACTAATTGGATAAGGAAGAAAAACATACAAGTTGGTTTATAAATACATGCATTAGTTGAATTTAATATGGTAATATGCCTAAGGTATTGCTTGTTATTATCCTTTTAATTTAAAGGGCAACATGGATTTTGCTCAAAAAAGATATTTTATGGATGCTTGGCATTAGAAAAATGCCATCTTTAATTTTTGAATGGGTGGTAAGATTAATTCCATGAAATACATAACCAGAAGTGAATATGGAAGCTAGCAATATGGGAAACCATGGTAATTAAAGATGACATCTTTGGATACCACTAGTGGTGTTTAGCTCCACCATCCCCACATAAGAATAAAGTTTTCATCATTTTTTTAACCTAGGTATTCATTCTTTATAAAAAAAAAGGAAAAAGCTAGTAGGATTTTTGCCAAAATAAAGCTTGGGAAGTATAATTTTTTCACTTTTTCTTGGTTTAGATTTGTTTAATAACTTTACATTGCCATGGCCATGCGCATATTTCAAAATACTTACAGTAATAATGCATTTCCATGTATTCCCATGCATTTATCTACTATGAGATTAAGTTGCGATGGTGAATTTTATGACTTGCTTATTTAAGATTTGATGTTGTAAAGACCATGATCTATATGTGCTAGGTTCAACCATATCAAGCTTTGCTATGACCACAAACATTTCTTCATTTTTTCATTATTTCATGAGGTTGCATGCATGTTTGAAGTTTTATGATAAAAACTGTTAAGCCATAAGCATGGGGAGTTTTAGCAATGTGGATTCATAGCCATGATTTTGTATGCTTCTTTGATTCTTGATGATCTGAATGAGTTTAATAGTTGTTTGATGAAATAAGCGTGAAATAGATTAAGATATTCTAGCACTAAGATTGGCTAAGGCATTTTTGGCCATTGTTTCATGCATTTTTCTTATGCCTTAGTGATTCAGGTTTTAGTTTACTACATATTTGATAAAATGCTCGCTTGCTTGAGCGAAGAACCTCCTAAGATGAGACTAGGGTTTTGCTTAATCAATGAGTTAACCTTAGCTCATATTTTTCCCTTACTCCTTTCATGAACTTGGGATATATCATGGCACATAATGCTTAGATTAGATGCTGGTTTAAGGCCATGTTAGTTGAATTTCATGGTTTTTTTTTTTAAATTGATTTCAAGTGTGATTAAATGTGGCCTTAGAGGTAAGCTCATTAAAGTCATGTTTGCTTTGATCATGTAGTATTTAAGTGTTAGGGTTTAGGGTTGTTCCTTATTTTAGGTGCTTTTGGTGACTTTTGGTGTCTATTTCATATTTTTGTGTCTTGTATATAGGTTGTCCCTTGCTTTTAAAAAATAGGCATAATTTATCCTTTTTGCACTGTTATTTTTTGAGATATTCAAATACCATGGAATAAGAAATAAAAGGCATTGGAATGTTTAGTCATAAGTCTTCTAAGGCTCATTACAAGGCTTACAATTTTTCAAAATTTGATTCAAATAAAAAAAAAACTCTAAAAATGCCTTTTGATTGCAATTGCACTATTTTCTTAAATACTTTTAATCAATACTTTTTTTCAAGAAATAATCAATTTTCAACTAATTCTCAATTATGTTGTTTCCTAATTCCTCTTTCAAAAATTTCCCCCAAAATAATTTTCTCTCATATTTTTCAAACTCGTTTGGTTATTTTATGAAAACTCTTATGTGTTAACCATAATTTGATTTAAGATTGACTTAATTTCCATTTGATGATTTCTCAAGCACTTAGAATTCTTTTGAGATACATGTCATCAATGTCCTGTTTTAGTTATTTTGTTTTATTTAATCAATTGATTGTTAATTCCATGATTGTTAAAATTTAATCATCTTATTTCCATAATTAAATTATTAATTGCTTTGATAAAATATGAATGCATTATTTAAAATAAGCAAATATCCTTAGTTGAAGTTTTTTCAACTCTTTTGCTATGTGATTAGGTTAGATTTCAAAAAAATCTCTTTAATTTAGGTATCCTTATTAAAACGATTAATATTTTAGAGAAAACTCATACAATTCACCAAGTGGTTGAGGTTGTAGGAAAATTTTAGAGGATTGCATTTAAATATCAAAAAATAAAATTTATGAGACTGAAGCCAAGATAACATGTGGCTAGATAGTATCAATTTTAAAGTAGGGGTGTTATTCCTTTGCACACGTAACAACCTCTCAACCTAATTTTTACTTTGTTTTTCAATGTGGACAATAAAATCAATGCAGTAAAATAAATTTTCAAGACTTAAAGGGATTGATTTTAATAGGTATCCAATCACACTTAGCCTAAAACATTTGGTGGTAGCTCTAATTTCCAAGTGATGAGCCATTCATCTTGATGGCAATGGCCTATTCCAAACAACCATAAGATTTCTCCAAGTCTACTATGCCAAAATCTATATTTCAAATGTTATGACAAGCCTGTATATTATAAATGCATTACACTACAAAAGTAGTAGAATAAGAACCAATACTCAAATCCTTTGACTACATCACTTTGATCAACATCAAATATAAAACCATCTTTGTAGGTATAGAATTATTCTCCACTCCAAACATTAGAAAGCTATCCGTATTCATAAATTTCCTACTGGTCACTAAATAGTCAATGGTAACCTTATATTTGCCAAGGATCATGACCTAGTCAACTCTTTTTGGAAATCATTTCATCAGTTATAAGTTACCTAAATCTCAAAAGCCAATAACACAAAGGCAGATTCTTTATCCAAATTGGCTTAACCATTAGGATTAAACATAGTGATAAAATCTTGTTAGAGTATGTACCAACTGTGAGTTACTAAAAGGAAAATATGTGTTAAGCTCTTGATAAAACCAAATTGGAAAATCCTAATAATTTTTCTAAGGGAAGGAATAACACTATCTGATACATTATTATCTAAGAGTTTAAGAAAATAAGTTGATAGGTACATGCTCCTTGAAGAAAGACTTCACAAAAAATCTTTTATCCTTTCTTTGCTCAAATGCTTAACCTTAGAAGAAGTTAACTATGTACTTTAAAGTTAAGTATTTTTATTTATGATTAAATGAAGAAGCATAATGCATCAATCTTGATATACTCTAAGAGACATAAGGCTTAGCTAAAATGAACACCGTTGTCTTAGCTCAAAAAGAGGAAAAAAAACTATATTTCAAAATTAAAGACTTGATAATTCCTAATTGGTGATCTAGAACTACCTAACTATAAAGCAAGTAAACCAGCAAATAAGTTAAAGGAATATTATTGAATTGTTAAAGCTTTTACAAGAACTCTAAAGTAATCAGTTAGGATGCATGCGGTCTTGATAAAATAAGGGCAACTAGGTCTTATGGACATGGATTGCAATTCATTTTAAGAATGTTAGATGAAAGCATTGCATTGTATTTAGCCGTGACTCTACAAGACTTAAAGATTAGTAAAACAAAGGATAATGTTGCTATAGCCTTATTTTCACATAATTCATTGAAAAATTTTTGTATTCATCTTTTTATCGATTGTCAACATTTTAATGCTACACATAACGCACATGTGTGAAAGCAATAATCATTAAGAAAATTATTCTAATACAAAAAATGGACAAGTACAAAATTTCATCGTGCTACATATAATGTATAGTGCATATGCAAGTCAACGTCAAGACGATCACCAAAATATGTAAAATACATAAAGCATCAATAAAATTGGTTGCCAAAAAGGTCATAAATTATATAAAACATACAATATGAATGCAAATGGTTGACAAGGCGATCACTAGAATACGTAAAACTCTAGGTGTAAGTTATCATAAGATAATCACCTATATATGTAAAATGAATAAAGTGAAAAAGCAAGTATCGCCAAGATGATCACTAGACTACATAAAACACATTGAGTGTAAATGCAAATGATCACTAAGATGATCATTAGATTATGTAAAATGCACAAAATGTTAAAGCATGTGCTCACCAAGATGTTCACTAGACTACTAAAATTTATAAAGTGCAAAAGCAAGAGATCATCAAGACAATTAGCAAACTACCTAAAATGCGTAGAGTACGAAGAAATTATTCACCAAGATGATCACCAAACTATATAATGCACAATTTGAAAGCATGTGATCACTAAGATGATCACTAGACTAAAAATGCATAAGCATTAAATAAAGTGACAACATAGCCAAGAAATTATTAACGAAAAATGAAAAAGCATCAGTAAGATGATCTTTAAGATACAAAACTCACAAGCATTAAATAAAGTGATTGCCAAATGATCACAAAATTGCAAAAGCGCAAATGTGAAAATTACACATAACAGATCACCCAAGATTGCAAAATTGCCAAAGATCATAAACTTTACCTAAACATAAGGCTTTACTGCCTTCGTAGACACAATAAAATATCTAGACATTTTGTAATGCATAAACTCTAAGTAAAAAAATGTTATCTAAATATGCAAAAAAAGAGCAATACTTTAATAAAATCTGTTACAATTAAAATAAAATTATTTAATAGCATTTTAATTCATTCAATGTTGATAGGGTCTTGCACAAAAAGAGCTATAAACACATCAGTTCATCCATTATCAACAAATTAATGGTCTTCAATAATTTAACCTTTTTTTACCTCAATAATGGTAATAGCCTCTATTGCCTAAACTTACTCAAGTAGCAACAACCTTTACTGGTTCTATCTAAAACAAGCTAAGACCTTCTGCACTTAACTACCATCAATTTGGCTTGTATCATAGTCTATTTGCTCTTTGGTAAGAAAATATTTATTAAAACTTTTTGTAGCAATTTCTTTCTATAGGTCAAGAGCAACGTGAAGGATTTTAACATGCTAGTATCAATATAATGAGCATAAATTTATAACATAAATCAAAATATAGTAGAAATTCAACAAAAGAAATCAAATCATCAATGAATAAACTTGTTTGGCTTATCAATTGATCACAAATCCAAGAAACATGGGATGAAATTTCTTACTAAGAGTTAGGACATCTAAAAGTCCACAATCACAATCTCTACTTCTTATACAACAAAGGCTCAACTTTTGTAAAGCAAAGTCATCTAAGTGTTAAGCATCTAACAATAATCCATGAAGGTGATTTAATATACTTATGTAAAGTAGAATTCGAACCCATTAACATGAAATGAAAGCTTGACAATTCAAAAATAAGATGCCCAAGTGTCTCAAGTTAAATGATTTGTTATACTACTAACCATGGGATTATTTCCAAGACACTTGAGTGATATACTAAATAGAATTTTTAGAATTGGTCAGGTTCACTGATTTTTCTTATCTTAAAACGCGCTTATATGCTATCTACAAGTATCAATATACTTAAAACTATCATGACGATCACTGAATTGAAATATCACTTTTTTAAAAATGATATAGTGGAAAAACATGGCAATTATAGAATGATCGTGCTTAGGAATCACTACCAATCTTTTTAGGTTAGTTGTGATCATTTTCCTATTAAAATTTGTCTTTTATAAAAGATTTATAACTATTAAAATTCCTTTTAAAAGATGAATTTTAAAGTTTCTTTAAAATAATGGAAAACAAAATGAGTTTAAAAGTCAGTTACATATGGGGAAGGTTAAAGCACACTAACGACGACTCTAAATCAATACATATTAAGTATGTGTTATATTTTATTATCGATGGTTGTTATTTTTCATCTTAGTATTTAAAAATAATTACTAAAAATAACAACAATAGTTTTCTTATTGAAAATGATCCAGGATTTATGCAACTATAAAATTTTCTATATTCGTAGGTAGTTTGGTAGGATACAAGATTTTTTGGTTTTTAAAAAATCTAAATAATGTTAGAAATGTATATTCCATGTTAAACATTAATTTTTGAATCTTCTCTAATAGCATGGCAAAAGATTTGAAAAGTATCTTAATCCAGAATATTGCCTTTTTTTCCAAAAATTAAATCTAGCTTTTTTGAATACAACCTAGATTTGATTTCTACATTTAATGTAATATGTATCAGAATTGAGAGTGAGTTATAAAACATCTTTTATCAAAATTGTATAAATAAGTAAAGTTGCATTATTTTGAATGACTTGAACTTTTTTAACCATAAAATTTCCCATACTCCCTGATAGTCCAACGAACTATGAGATTTTTCATTTTTCAAAATGGTATTCCATGTTAACCGTAACTTTTGAAATCCTCTCCAATAGCATCACAAAAGATTTGAAAAATATCTTAACCTAAAGTATTGCCTTGTAAAAAGAAACAATTGTACATATATAAAAGAAACTATCTAAGAAATATATATATATATATATATTTTCATTTGAAGGCATTGATTTCATGGCTAGAATCACAACATAAATCATACTAATAAGCATGATGTCATATATCCAGTATTCAAAATATACAAACTAACCATGTTAAGGTCTTATGCCTTTAAATAATTAAGGAGTTTATCTAATTCTAAACTTGATCATAATTGAATAAGCATAGATACTCAAAGAGTTCTTAAAACCATAAAATTATAGCTTACATTATATAAACCCCAACACTTAGTATATTATACAATCTTTAAAACTAAGTCATAGATACTTTGCTTAATTCTACAAAAATAAGCTATTTTAATAGAGATTATACCTTAAATATACATGAAGAACACCAAAAGCCAAACAGGGCTTCTTTATGTCCACACAAAATACCTTCCTGAAAATCTTCATGAATAACACTAACAACAAACCTTGATTTGAAAAAGATAAATAATTTAATAAGCCATAAAGCCTAGAAAGTAATCTAACTATAGTTAAGAAAATAACACCCAAATGAGCATTTAATAAAGGAATGCAATTGAATTTAGGGTATTCCCAACATCCTTGTGTTGGAATTTTAAAATGGTTCCAAATGATTCAATTGTTTAGAATTCAAATGTTCACTTTGATAACATAATCGAATTTAAAACTTGTAATTCATATTCATCAAACATAAACGATAATAAAAATTATTCAAATGAAATTCAAAATACACTTGATTTACTAATCTAGCAAGTACAAATATCATAAAATGTTCATATTCAGTTCTTCTTTGACATAATTTAATGAAGTTCAAACTCTCATTTATGCATTTAAACAAGTAAAACTCTAAAAAAAGGCACTACCTATAGCTAGAGGTTTATATATATTTTCCCACCCTTGCACTAGATAAGTCCAAACTCTCATTGATGAATTGTATAAGTCAAACTCCCATTGGTCAAATTAAAATAGGCACATTAAATATAGGTTTCACGATGTATGAAGAAGGTCAAAATCATAACTTTTCTATCATAAGTGATTGTAGTTTAAATAACTTATAGAATTTCAAAACTCACAGCTAGATCTAAATTTCATTAAAAAAATTAACTTTTAATAAAATAGAGTATATAAAACATGAAAACTTAAACCTTTAGTTAACATACTAAGAGCCTCAAATGATATTGATAAACCATTTAAACAAAATTAGAAATGATTAGAAATTAGCAAGACTGATACTTCAAGGTTCTGAATGCAAAAGAACAAATTGTTTAATAGATAGATAAACCTAGTTAGGTAAAGCTAGAACATGAGGCACATAAATAGACTTTAGTAATACACCAAATCATGGTTTATAAAGTTCATAAACAAAATACTAAACTAAAGAACAATCTAAAATTCATGGATTCAAATAATTATTCTAGTTAGACATAAAATTAATAAATAACTAAGAATATTTGGCTCAAACTAATAATGAAAATTGAAATCAATAAAATAAGGAATTAAATATATTTAGCTATTTACATGTAAAAGCAAGAACAATAAAACGCCTTAAACCTATAAAACTCAACTTTAAGATCCCAAATTTGAAAATCAACTCCAAAAAAGCAAAAACAACACTAAAACATCAAAATCAATTGGTTGGGATTTTAACAGAAGAATGAAAATTTGACATTCTAATTCTATCAATTTAAGTTGGTTTAAGATATTTAATAACCTTTTAGTTGTTTGTTTAGACATTCAGGTGACTTTTGGAAAAGGCATATGGCCATTGGGTCCCCAAACCTATAACTTAGCAGCTTTGCAAAGGAAACACTAGGCCATGAAGTGTTAAACCTAATCCTGAGTTAACATTAAACTTTAAACTTATCCTAGTTAAAAGCTAAATCTCTTAGGCTTTAAATCTTATAATTAAGCATCTCAATTTCTATAATAAATAAGATGATATAATTTAGGTTTTCACCGTCCATATGCCTTTAGAGACATTCGAGTATGCAATTTTAGCTTAAATAGAAAGGGCATCTGAATACCATAAGGAAAGGTGTTTAGATACTCAATAACAACTTAAATTTTTTTTTCAAATAGTCTTAGAAGGGTTCTACCAAGGTGAATTTTAGGGCTGAACAAAAGGTTTTAGATTTTGAACACAGAAGCATCATTTTAAAATGCTAAAAGTTTGGTTTTGGTAAATCAGGCTAAGGTTTCAGCCAAGGGAGTTAAGTTGTCAAAAATTTTGATTTTTTGTTTAAAGATAGTCTTAAAAGAGAATTACCATGATGATTTGAGGGTTGGGAAAAACAGTTTTTAGATTTAAACTCAGCTCCTCTGAAAGCTAAAGGCTAAATTTTGTTAAGGATAGTTAGGGGGCTTAACCAAAGATTAATGGGGACATTAATGAAGTTGGTTTTTAATTAAAAATGGAATTAGATGTTCTGCTACAAAAAAACATAGAACTTTTTGGCCTATACTATGATGTTCCAATCTTCACTACTTTGTTTAATGTACCTATTATCACACGGATTATTGAAATACTCCAGACTAAAATAATATAGGAAAAGCCTTTCAAAAACCATTTTAAATGGCTAAATGGTTAGGCCCAAAGAGTACAAATTTGACTTAACCTATCATCTTAAGTAAAACAATTTAGGATCATTAAGTTCACGACTAGAGATAGCAAGTGGGTGGTTTCAGGTTGGGTAATTTCAGGTTTGAATCATTTTAGGTTTGGGATTTTCAAATTTAGACTGTCCAGGCTCAGGTTTGAGTTTGGGTATCTTTTATATCATTTATTTTATTGTTAGGTGTAATAATTTTTACGTAATTTATATAGTTACATCTAAAAATAAATTATTAATTTATTATTTAAAATAAGCTTTTGTTATAATAAGATATGTTTAATTACATGTATATATTCCAATGAATATTTGGTAGCATAAAAAAGATATAAAATTGATTTGTTGTATAAAATCAACATGTTAAATAATTTATTATACACAATGTAATATATTATAAATTAATCATACTAATATTTAAAATAATTGATTTGATGAACTCAAATTTTTAATATGTAAACATTATAGGTGATATTATCCATACATATAAATATAATTATAAATATGAATAATTAAATCAAAATGGACAAATAACTATATTTGAAGAATAAATAAAAGTATAAGACTATGATTTGAAAACTAGCAAGGCAATTAAAAAATATATCACTAATTAATTATTACACAATTTTTAATATAATGATCTAATTTTAATATAAAACTCAATTTTCTACTAAAAATAAATATTTTCTTATTAATAAGATTTATCTAATTTATAAGTAAGATATTTAATTTCATTAAAAAATTGTTAAATATGTTTATTTTATAATAAATAAAAAATTAAATTTACATTAAATTATTTTATTTTCAAAGGTTTAATTTTTCATTAACCTTAATAAATAAATAAATTTATTTATTCAAATTTTATATTGCTATTATAAAATTTTTACTATCAATAAGATTTATCAAATTTATAAATAAGTATTTTAGATTACTTTTGTTAAGTAAGCTTATTTTATAAGAAATAAAAAAGGAATTAAGGCTTACATTAACTTTCTTTGTTTTCAAAACGGTAAATTTCAATAATGGTAAAAAATAAATAAGTTTATTTGATTAATAAAAAAGAGTTAATATTTATGCTAAATTTCTTTCTTTTTGTTCTCTTTATTCTACATAACATTAAAAAGGAATATATTTTATAATTTGATGCAATTTGTACTTGGAACAAACTTTATACGTTGATGCTAATTTCGTTAATGAACACTTTATTGATTTAATTTATTTCTAAAATATACAATTATATGTTCAAAAATTTGAAACAGCTAAAATTCATGTGTAACACTAGTGAGTAGTGACAATAAATACTAATTTTTTAAGTAAGCTTATAAAAAGATATTTTTGAATAATTTCTATATTAGAATTAATATTTATTATCATCAAATGATATAAATTAATTTGTTAAAAAATTTAAGAAATCAATAAATTTGACCATTAAAGTTTTTACATTATAAAAAATTATTTAATTATAATTTATATTCTTATTTTTAATATTAAATTTGGGTTTAGGTACAGGTTGGTCTTGGTTAGTGTTTTTCAAGTACGAGCTTTTTTAGGTTGGCTTATTTTAGGTTTACATCATTTTAGGATGGGGCTAATCAAGTTTGGCTTCTTGAACTTTTTAGTTAACTTGGATTCGATTTAAGTTCAGGCTCAGGTTTTTAGGGTAGGATTTTGTGTTTAGATTTATTTTGCCACATCTACTCAACCATTTCACTGAGGGGAAAAAGAAGGAGCATTTAAACAAAGATATAAACCACAATAGACTTCAGCGAAGACAAGTAAATATCCAAATATAAAAAGGATGCAAATGTAAACCAAAACTAGGATAGTCTCAAAACAAGGCTAGTAACAAATGAAATAACAAGAGTTTGAAACTTTTCCTCAAACAAAAGCTTTTTATTTTGAAAAAAAAAAACTTCTAAAAAACTCTAAAAAATAGAAGAACAGAGAAAAGAAGAAAAAGAAGTTACCTTTAGGTAAACCAGAAAGCTGGAAAAAGTCATTTTTTTTATTTTTTTAAAGAAATATTTGTAGGAACTCTTTTAAAATGAAAAATTTAAGCTTATGAGATTATTAAAATAAAGAAAGAAAAAAATATCACTACACTAAAATAGTAAAAGCTTTTTTTTTTTCTTTTTTCTCTCTTTTTCAAGAGATTTTTTTTCCTTTCTTTTAAGGTTTATCAAAGATGAAGAAATTAACGAAGAAAAAACATGAAAGAGAAGATGATCTCTAGCTTCTTTAAAATGTGTGATAAATAACTTTTCTATGATCTCTTTTTCTCTTTTCTTTCTTTTTTTTTTATTTTTTCCTTTCTTTTTTATTTTTTCTCTTTTTTGTTTCTAGGTCTAGAAATTTTTTAGAGGAAAAATGTATGCGTAAAAAAAAAAAGGCTCTTACTATACGGCTCCCACTAGTTTTTTTTGAGTTCCTTCCTTTCCCCTATATGCCTCCCTTTCATGTCCTAAACTGCCCTCCCATTGGACATTTCCATCTTAACCTCTAAGTTGAAATTCCATTGGCCCTTTTATTATTTTATCATCCCATTGGCTCAAAATAGCCAACACACTTGGTATAATTTCCATACTACCCTCCAATTATATTTAGGTTCTTAACGCTACAATAGTTTTTAATTTAGGAAATTAAACTTAGATATTTTTTAATTCTTTTCAATTAGGTCCTCACTGTCATGAATTTTTTTTGTCTGCATTGTTTTCTTTTAATTATGCCCCCAATTGAAATTCTCTAACACCTTAATTTCCCAAATTTGGTCTCCATCATTCTTTCCCATTAATTGTACTCAACTCATAGAAAAGAAAGAAAAATCAAATAAAATCCAAAGATAAAATAAGCAAGAGAAGAAAGCCAATATAGGAAAATCCCATACATATAGAGAGAAGATCTAAAGCAAAATGCTGGTCTAGATGAAATGACTGATGGAAACAAGTTGAGTCAAAAATGCAGGAATTAAGTAACATATATTTCTTACACCAATTACAGCATGACACATTGAGGAATAGAAAAATGATAGAAAAATACAATTTTTCTTTAACAGCTGCACATTTGGTAACAAAAAATTAAAAATGACCGCTTTAGTTGTATTCTAGAATGTGGGTAACACTTATACAACTCAAAAAGCATGAAAATTGAAAATTGAAAAATATCAAAACTACAAGGCAACAAAATGCAATGTGTAATGATCTCATTGCCTTATAGGGATCAAAAGCCAGCAACATAAGCAAACTCAAAAGTTGACCTTATCCAAAAAAGGTGAGCAAACATAGGGCAACAATTGCAAACTCTATAACTCAATTTTCTTTCCTTATGGTGACAATTGTTAGGAAAAATAATGTAAATGGGTAGACAGAAACAATTGAATTAAGACTTCAAGACAAGATAAATCGCATTTTGTTTACCCATCTATATCATTTTTTTCAACAATATCACAGAGTTATTTGCCTCCATACAAAGTTTACTAACGTATTTAGGTGGTAATACTCCTGAGATACAATGAAGCTTTATGAGTTCTATAACTAACAATATTGAAGAACTCCCTAATTTTTTATTGTTTCTAACTTTTGGAATTAATTTGAAATATATATTTTGACAATTGAGGTTGATATTTATAAGTTACCAAAAGACAAAATTAAAAAAATATTTCTCAATCAAGAAGTCTTTTCATAAACTACGAGAACTGTTAACTAGAAAAGATACATATTTTAATCCAACGAGTGTATTCTTTTATCCAATAAATACATTCATTAATCCAACACTAATGGCGAGCATAATTCAATTAAACAAGCCTTACAACAGACTGGCAGGCAGTTACTTTATAATCCCATTTGCACCAAACGACGATCATATTCCCATTGTTCACTTGGACTAAAAACTAAAGAATATGCATAGTTGCCAAATGTTTAGGACCCATAGGTCAAAAGAGGATGATTCCAATTATTATTAGCCACAAAAGATTCTAAATACAAAAAATATGAGGCAAGGATACAAAACCATATAATCACATTCCTTGGAGTTCCACTAAGTCTATTATTCTCTGCCTTCCTTGCTTCAGATTCTTGCGGGCTAAAGCACTAAAGAGCACCATAGTGGCCGCTTTGACAGTTTTTTGTTTTTGCTGGTCTAGTTAGCCTTCTCTATAATTCCCCAAAACTCTCCAACACGTTAACAAAAAGCTGCGATTAAAATGAAAAAAAAAAGAGGGGAAAGAAGAATCAAATCCAATGATCTTAACCCAAATTCTGAAAGCTGAATGGAGACATATGTACGTGATTGGTGTCTTTTAGCTGTAAAATGCAGTTGTTTCTGTGAGTTCCGAAGCTCTGATGAAAATATGGCATCCCCATTCTACAATGATAGTATTATATTATATGTATACAAAATCATTCTTTTCACGTTTAGGGTTCTGGTACTTCCATCACTGAGCATTTTGTATTTAAGCTGGGTTTGGATAGAAAAGCATTAGAGTGGAAAGATTTTTGAAGGCTCTCCAAAGATTCTGCTACATCCAAACACAGATTTGATGCTTAGGTCATGGTCTGCTTTTGGACAGTGATAGCCTCATTCGGGAACACCAGTTATCTACAGGACAATTGATTGATTCTTTTTCTTTTCCGAGTTTTTTTTTTAATTAGGGTGAACGTTTAAGTTTTCTGTTCCAAGCTGTATTACAGAACACAAGAATTGGGAACATCCTCACAGGAATCAATGAGGATATTTCTCCATTTTCAATTTTTTTAACATGTAAATAATCTGGTGTTTATTATTAAGAGGATTAGGTTCACGACTGTTTATACTTAATAGACATGGATTAAAATTATTTAACTTTTATTTTAATATTTAATATTTAACATATTATTTTTATTTAATTTAAAAAAGTAATTTATTAACTATGTTTTTAAAAATATTATCATAATCAATTTCATTAGACACTATTATTATTATTATTATTATTATTATTATTATTA
>JBBYHO010239275.1:0-33513 GCA_038382025.1 Adansonia gregorii | reverse complement strand
TAATCTTTCAAATCTGACCTTATCTTCTAACAGTTCCATAAACTAAAAACAACAATAAAACTTAGTTTTATCAACCATGAATGGTTACTTTTTTTCCTTTAACCACACATGTGCTAACTAAATCTCTAACTGAATTGGATACTACATAAGAAAAGAGATAAACATTAAGTCAACTCTTGAGATGAAATAATAATAGATTTTATCTTTAAAAAAACAAACAGTTAGCTATAACACTATAACTTGAATTCCATGATGATATCAATTCTTCCCCATTTACCAATCTAATGAAACTGTCAGCAAATGATTAAGAATGAAGCAATAATCATCATATTAATAGACACCTCAGCTTATCTAAAACAAGACCAAGCACCCAATAAATCTTGAACTAATGCCCTTTCTTCATATACATACATAGAAAACCGTAATAATATAGGAAGAATAATATAATAGTTTGTTTCGGTTAATCAAGCAATCCTAGATCCATAACTCTTTAACTCTCTCAGTTTTAAAAAAATGTAGCGAGGGCCATTAGAACCATGTAGCAAGAAACAACTAGCCAATGTCCACAATAGATGACATTTTCTATTCATTTTTCTTCTTCAGATTAGAAATATGAATTACATTTTCCTCAAACCATTCTATATCTTTAAGAGACCGACTAATAAAAAAAGCAACCAAAAACATATAAACTAAAATGGAAAAAGCAACAGAATAAAAATCCATACGATATAATTATCAAAGAAGCATAGGCAAAGATAGAGTCTAACAATGAAAGCTGAACTTTGGTTGGCCAACTAGCACAAGTGTCGGAACATTTTAAGATTAAAACAAATGAAATTAACCAAAGCAAGAATGATCACAGATTCGATAACAGAACCCGGCCATCTGAAATGGGGAAAAATCCTTTTCATACAACAATTTTTGTGGGTAAAAAGGAAGAAGCCAAAATTTGTTTGCAAAGCCCGAGAACTAAAGGGTTAACATGAAACAGATGTAAACTTAAAAACTAAAATTCATTCTTAAACATCAACACCGTTGTCTGATACTAACAGAAAAAAAGGAAACGCAAGTCTTACCTTAATAAGCTTGATCAATCGAAAATTCTATTGGGAAATCGTCAAAGCTTCGGCCTTCAGCTACTTCTTCTGCTACGAACAATAAATAAAAAACAAAGAAATTAGGTTTCTTTTCTTCCCTTCTTTCAGGTTATGGAAATAAAAACGGAGATTGGAGACACGATAGATTACGATATTCTTACCTTTTAAAAGAATATTGCGTAAGTACTTGTGCGAATATAATAGAACTTCAGATCTGAGAAGAGAACTGTGCGCCGCTTAGAAGAAGAAGGAATTGCAGCTGAGGTCTGAAAGACTGAAAATCGTCAACGGAAACCAAGTTTAAGACTATGAAAATAGCTTATTCTAACTTACAACAAAACCAAGCCAACTTTATTGAACAAATGCTGAGCTTTTTTACTTGAATAAAAATCGATAGGCAAATTAAAATCATATTAACTCATCATCCAAATTCAATATATTTTCTAAGATTTAGGGATAAAAAAAGTAGCCCTTAAAGATAATTGTCCAAAAGAATCAAATCGATAGTAACTAACAATCAAATAAAAACCAAAATTCCGCTTCCTCTGTTTTAACTCTCTGTAACCTAAACTCACCTCCGGTCAACCAAAAAATTCTACTTTTCAGGCTATTTATAAAAAAAATTAAAATTCACAGCAAAATAAGAAAACAGCAGAGATCTTGGAAATAATAAGCACAGCAGTAAAAAGAAAGATGAGGAGATTCTGGTAAACTAACATATTTTCTGAAAATTAATTAATCACTCCACCTTTTCGGCCTAAATTTCGATTTAGAAATTTATCGAAGAGAGAAAGCGAGAGAGTCCGGAGAGTTAAGCTGCAGCGCGTACTTATACCCAGCACAACGGAAGCCGAGAGAGAGAGAGAGACAGAGACAGAGATCTGGCGAATTAGATTTGCATTGCTTTTTTTAGGATGAGTTTTTTACACTTCAGTTGAGGCTGATTTATATTTGCAAAAAGAAAACGGAAAGGGAGAGAAGAGGAGAAGAGAAGCAGCGGGAAGCAATGAAGGTAAGAAAAGGAAGGAAAGGAGAGGCGAGCACATCCACTCTTCGGGCCGGGGTTCTAATTATTTTTTCAGTTTGGCCCAATTTAAAATAATATATTTTTATTTTAAATTTAATTATAAAATATATAAATATTAATAAAAATAATATTTTAATAAAATAAATAATAATTTAAATTTAAATAAATAAATTTAATTTAATTTAATTTAAATTTAAAATTTTTTTGAATCACAGCTCCTCCTACCCATGCCCAAATGTGATGATGGTTTTTGTTTAAGTGCAATTTAATTTTTTTTCCTTTTAAAATTTTTTGTTTTTCATTTTTTCAAATAAATTTTGAATATTGGAGATTTAATAATAGCTCTTTAAGTTTCAAATTTATCCAAAAGAATTTGCCATATCTTTAAGCCAAATTATTTGTTTTTTTATTTATTATTTAAATAAAAATAATGATGATACCGTATAACATTATAATATAATAAATTAATATTTATTTATTCAAATTATGTACATGTAATATAGTATATCTCATTATGCAGCAATAGCATATGCATTGTTAATAGCGCCATCTAAAGTTATAATTTATATAATATTTTATTTAATAGTGGCATATTATATTATATCTTATATTATTGTAGAAACAAACCTAAAGTCGTGTACACTAAGCAAATTATATATTATATATTTATATATATATATAATATTTTTATTATATATAATAAAGTTAAATTATGGGAAAAATCTATTTCTCCTTTGTATTTTAAAGTTTTGGCACATGACTCCCTTTACAACACTTATGTGAATTGTGTTTTTGAATTGTTTTTTATAGCTTAACTCTGTTATAGTTTGAAAAAATTATTATTATACCTTTTATTTTTTTATTTTTTACTTTTTTTCTTTCTATAATTTAAAATCCCTAACATTGGTTGTAATAAATTTCTTCTTCATTTCCGATGCCCACCCATGAAAAAACCCAAACTCTTTCTTTTTCACTTGCCTATATTTTTACCCAAAGCCTCAATTTTCTAACTTGAAAACCCTAATTTTTATTTTGATTTAAGTAATTGGCAAGTAAACTTTCTAGTTTTTCTTGTATTTTCTCTGAAATTTTTAAATTTTGAATTGAAACTTTTAAAAATTTCAACCATTGACAGAATTAGAGAAGGTTAATTTGAAACAAGTTCCAAAAAGCAAATGATTATAGCATTTTTATTTTTTAAAATGTCAAGAATTTTTGTATTTTTTGGGTGTTTATTTTGCAGTTGAAAATTAATTTTATTTTTATTTCTTTTCTTGAATTAGAGAATTTTGAAATTTGAATAGTAATTATTTTCTTTAATTTTCTAATGAAAAATAAGAATAGTTTTTCTTAAGTTTATCAATTCTGACCCGAACTCAAAAAACTCGACTAGTCAACCCAAACTTGAAACTGATCTAACTTGATTTGACAAGAAAAGTCAACAACTCAAAACCAACTAACCTGAACATGAAATAACTTGCATTCAAAATGACCCAGACCTAAAATGACCCAAACCCAAAATAACCCGAATTCGAAATGATGTGAACTTGAAATGACCCAAATAATTAACCTAAAATGATCCGAACTTAAATAAAGTATAATTTTATTTCAAAAACATTGAATTCTTACAAATAATATTTATTACATAAATTATTAATTCATTTTATTATTTTATTTCATAACTTGTAATTATATTGGATTGTGATAAAGTATGCAAATACCATTTGGTATGTATAAATTGATTATGTTTCTATTTTTATTCTTTTATCTTTATGTAAAATAATGCAATAATTATACATGTGCCTATTATAAAAATTTTTAATATTTCATTAATTTAAATGTTTTAAATTGTTATTGTAAAATAAAGTAATAATTTTCGTTGTTTTAGTTATAATCTGCAAAAACATTACTTGGTCAAACTTTATATGACCATAATTGTTTTATTTATAATTTTTTACTTTTCACTTAGGTATGATAAACACATTCATAATTATCATTGTCAAAGATTAAAGATATTTTATTTCTTTGGTCAGATCTGAATAAGAGAATTGAAAAAAATTCAAATTGTTGAAAATTCAATATTCAACCAAGGGAATGCTAAAAAAAAAACTCTTATATGGTTTTGTAAGATATTTAGAATTAACAGTTCAATTCGATAATCCTTAAAAATTTAATACTGAAACATATTAATATACTTTGCCATCTTTCTATTTATAAACATAAAAAATTTGCAATAAAAAAAATAAGCCATAACGTTGTTGGTCAAATGAAAACATAGGATTAAAATTTTATGCAAAATTTTCAAATATACTTTGCAAAAAGATCTTTTAGCAAACAAATATTTGAGAGGGATATTTTAAGAGATTACTACTTTCACTGTTACAACTCAAAATGCCATACGATACTATACTTAATAGAAAAAAAAATCTTCTATTGGCAAAGATAATGGGTTAACTTTTAATGATTTTTTTATTGATTCTTTTTAAGTTTAATTGGGTTGAAATTAGATATGGAAAATGGGTTAATGAGTTAACTTTTATTGGCTTATTGGATCTTAGGTTAGTTTGGTTAAAATTTTGGTAGGCAACAGCCTCATTTCAGCCTTAATAAGATTTTTTTTTTATTATTTTACAACCTTTTAGATGATAATATTTACTTATTAAAAAATTTGTTAGTGATATTTACTAAATAAATAGATAACATAAATTTTGATAGTGATACTTACTAAAAAATTATTAAATGATAATAATTATTTAACTAAAATTGATACTTAAATTTGAAAAATAATTTGATTATAAAAAAATCCAAAAATCAAATCGAAAATATATTTATTTTATTAAAAATTAAAATATATATTTAAAATATTTTTATTTTATATTTGAATAAAATTTTAATTAAATATGACTCGAACAAATAATTTATTTAAATTTAATTTGATTTTAAAATTGATAACTTAACACAAATGATCCGAACTTATGTAAATCTAGTATCAAACTTGATTGACTCAAACTCAAAATGACTAAACTTGATGAATCCAACTATTAAACCTGCTTAACTCAAAACCAAATCTAAAATGACTCAAACTCAATGTAACCCGAGTGCTAGACCTGATTGACCCAAATCCAAAATGACCCAAACCCGATAAACTTGAGTATTAAACTTGATTGACCCTAACTCCTACAATCAAATGTGATACCAAACATTCAATCAACAATGACAATCATGCTTATTAAGCATAGAAGAAAAGACAAATATTTAAGAACAATGAATAATATAAATACAAATTAGATCTCATAGTCATAGAAAATCAAACTTTGATATAAAACCCTTGACTAGTTGGAAAGAATTTAGCCATGCATTGTCTTTTTGTTCCCTCTTTCTCCAAAAGAAAAAATATCTCTTTTAAAAGAAAGAGTCAAAAAACCTAGAAAAACCGTCCCCCAAAATCTTTCTCTTTTTTCTTTTATATATCCATTACAATTTTCCTAAATTTACCTAAATTCTGATCAGTTACAAATTTTACTCAATTAGAATTCTAAATAAACCAAAATTCTAATTTAAGCTATTTGCCTATAGAGCGTGCCTATGTAATATGCACAATAGCACTTTATTTTCTATTCTTGGGCTACTCCAATCAACTCCTTTAAGCCCTTTTTTCTTTTTTCCAAGCTCTTTTTACACCTTAAACACAAAAGAAAGTAATTTTCATCAGTTATAGCTCAAAAACTACAAAAAGTTAAGAATTTAACAATTAAAATCTCAACATTTATGTTTACTATCGAATTCCCCTACACTTGTCCTTTTGCTCATCCTCGAACAACTACACAACTAAGCAACCCAATAACCAAAAAAACTTTCCATTCAATATTTCAAATGAGATCAAAATACTCTACACGCCTTAAAACCCAGCTAGTCAGGAATCAAGCAAATTCATATCTCATAACCAAACTTCATAAAAAAATATGAACGAAAATTAACAGTGAAAATGTCATTCCAAAGCAAGTGCAAAAATTTCGATGAACTTCTCACAGTTATCACTCTATTCGCTCATGTGTTTTAGGGTTTAAATGTTTCTTTTAATTTCTTCTCATGCAAATGCACTACCATATGCTTGCTAATATACTAAATTGCCACCATTTAGATTATAGCATGCATAAATCAAAAGGTCTTCACCTTTTTGGTTGTAATAGGGCTAAGGTTAAATGTCAGGCATTTCTTGGATAATGAGGTAAAAGTCTAAGAAATTAGTTAAGCATTCAAACATTGTAGTTAGTAAATAAATAATAGAAACTCACAATTCATTCCATTATTCTCAAACACTCAACATCCTCCTTAATCATTCTTTCACTATATCAAGAACATAGACTAATAATATTATCCCATATAAATGCTTTATTTTTGTTTTTTTTAGTTACCCCATCTTTCAGTCATCAATAATTTTTAAAATAATGCCCTTATACACACCCCATATTTAATTCACATCATTTTGCCTTAAAAAAACTTCTTCTTAATTTTTGTTTAAATGCCCTACTAACTCTTAGAATTAGGTGAGTATATTCAATTTAAGGCTCTGGACTTGTAATGCAATTTTTTTAAAGAAAAAAATAACGTTAAGGCTCAAAGAGCTTACACTGGATATTAATTCGAATTGGCTTTTTAGGCTCAAGCTGAATCAAAGAAGGCCTTTATCCTTTTCACACATGCATATATCAATGTGATCTTGAAACGATTCAAAGTAAGTTCTAGAGATACATTCACATGGAAGAATATCACATAGCAAAGAAAATACCAATCTACATGAATGGTTCAATCTCTTTTTGGCTTAAAAGCTCACAGGTTGAATTAATTCATCAAGAATTCACACATACTTTTTCACTTAACTTTCAATATCAATTCAAGTTCTTATCTCTTGTTGATTCAACTACCCGATATATGTCACTATTCATGCTTAACTAGTCAAATGTTAAAGCATATTCACCATTCAATCCATTTGGAACTTATTAAATAAATTTTTTTTCTCGATTGTCATGACTCTAAAACACAAGCAAACATATCACACCATTCTAAAACCTAAGCAATTTAAAAGCAATACAAATCACATGCAAAAAGAAAATTTTAATTTCCTATCCTAAAGACTCCTTTCACACTTAAATCAAACATTGTCCTTAATGTTTTGACAAAAAGGCAAAGAGCAAAAATATATATGTATATAACTAACAAAGAAAAAAAAGATACTCCTTGTTTGTATAATTCTGTAGGCTTATGGGCTTGGTGGTTGAGGAGGCTCGAATCCCACGTGCTGAAAATAGGCATTCAAATTAAACTCCATCCTCGTGATCCTTCTCTCGATTGTTTAAACCATAAATGATAAGGTCATTGAGTTCTTCTACTTCTGTCTAGTACTGTTTCATTCTCAGAATCACTAGATTGGTATGTTCTTGGTCTCTTACTCGATTTACTTATTGCTCCTGAAGGACAAAAACTCCATTGTCCCTATTTTTGTTTAACCAATCCCATATGTTCTAGACAACCTAAATTTAAGGGTTCCATTTTACATGCCTTATGCAACTTATGATTGTTCAAGTTTAGCACATGCAAGTTAAGGCTTATTACAGTAATCATAGAGCCTAGAATCAATGGTCTTTTCTTATTTAAAACTACCTAAAATTGTGGTGCTAACCAAGCATCTAGATTTACTTGAATTCCCTTTTTCATATGCCATAAAAAATAAAATTTAGCTTTTGTCAATACACTAGAAGTATTTTTTCGACCAAAAAAGTTATAGGCTAGAAATCTTTAGATTTATTTCAAAATAGGGTCACAAAGGTAAGAATTCTTAGAGTGACTCAGATTATAAGGAAAATTATCTATCGACATCTCACACCAATATATTTGATAATAATCAAAATCACTTATGTATTCACAAATTGAATTCTTATATTCACTTGTTTCAACATATTCCTCATCTACAACTCCTAAAACCATGTTAAACTTCATCAACAACATTATGAATGACTTTCTTATAAGTTGAAATCTAATTACATTCGGTGTGTAAAGAGTGAGATTTTCAGGTTTATTAAATTCAAATGTGGTACAGAATTCTAGTGTGAGTTCAACAAATGCTAGGCAATTAATTTTAGTTAATTCATACCATCCGATGGTATCAAACATGTCATTCACTTCCTCTATAATGCCTAATGTTTCAGGAGTCAAGTAATGAATAAACTTACATGGAATAATCCTTTGATTTTTTAACCCATCATACCTTTGTTGTGCTTTCCGTGTTTCCAACGTCATCCCTTTATTAATAGACTCTTTCGATGGTGGTCAAACCCTTTTCCTTTTTTTGATTCTTGATTGCCTATGACTCGAACCTAGTGGTGGTTATGCTATTTTATTTTTTCCATACTCAAGCTGTGGCTGACACGATCAACAACTGAAAGGTGTTTGGGTGACAGTGGAGATAGGGATGGGAAAAAATGATATAAGTCTTATTCGAATTAGGATGAAAGGATCGATGGTGAATTTGGGAATGGCACCAAAATTCAGTGAATGGGTGTTGACAGCAAAATTTTGTGGATTTAGATTGGTGTCGATAGTGGATTTTAAAGATTCGAAGATAAAAGTGGATTTGGTAGTTTTGGTGGTTTTCGAGATTAAAGAAGTAGATGGTGGATAAAATGAAAAAATTAGAGGAAAAAGTAAGGGTTTCAGTTCTTTTTGACGAGAAAACTCCTTAAAAAAACAATAAGCAACCAGAAACACTTATTTTTTAAGGCGTGGGCATGCTTTATCTAAGATTCACTACTGCATAGAAAAGCTTTATTTTGGATGTGCCCACGCTCTATAAAAATAGAGTTTCTAATTTAAAAGAACTAAAAATGGAAATTTTGAATTCTTACTCCTAAAATCAATGTTCAAAAATAAAAGAAAACATAGCTAAAACCAATATAATTTAGGTTGCCTCCCAATTAGGGCCTTTTTTTTATGTATTTGGCTAGACATACCTATGCTTCAATCTTTATAATTCGGTTGTTCTAAGGTGATTTCTTCCACTTTAAATGCTTGAAAACCTTCATAAAAAAGCTTGAAATGATGTCCATTCACCTTAAAAATCTTGCAAGTATCCAGACTTTTGATTTCAGTAGCACCATGAGGAAACACATTAGTTACAATAAATGGACCAATCCATCAAGAACGTAACTTCCTAGAAAAAGTTTAAGTTTGGCATGGAAAAGTAGGACTTTTTGGCCAATGGTGAAAGTTTTCCTTATAATCATCCTGTCATTAAAATCTCTCATTCTTTCTTTATAAATCCTTGAATTTTCATAGGCCTCTTTACGAATTTCCTTTAATTCTTGTAATTGTAACTTTCTATGTTCTTCCGCTTCGTCCATTTGTAAATTGCATTGTTTCACTGCCCATAAGGCTTTATGCTTCAATTCAATGAGAGGGTGACACTTTTTACCAAACACCAAATGATACAGAGACATACCAATTAGAGTCTTGTAAGTTGTCCGATATGCCCACAGTGCATCATCAATTTTTATAGTCTAATATTTCTAAGTTGGATTAACGACCTTTTTGAGTATTTCTTTACCTTCCTGTTGGATGCCTCCGCCTAACCACTTGACTATGGATGATATGTAATAGACACACGATGCGTAATATTATATTTCTTCATCAATGCCTTTACTATTCGATTGCAAAAGTGTGTCCCTCTATCACTTATCAGAGCTTTTGGCACACCAAACCTGGTAAAGATATGAGATTTGACAAAACCTACTACCACTTTAGCATCATTACTATTAATAGCCTTAGCCTCTACCCATTTCAACACATAATCCTTAGCAAGAATAATATACATCTTTCCAAAAGAAACTGGCAATGGTCCTATAAAATTAATGCCCCATACATCAAATATTTCATATATAAAAATTAGGAATAAGGGCATTTGATCTCTAAGGCCTAAATTCCTTATTCTTTGGCACTTTTCACAGGTTTTATAAAACATATATCGTTCATGAAACATAGCAGGCCAATAGAATCCATATTCTAAGATTTTTCTAGCTATTTTTTAAACCAAAGTGTCCTCCACATGCATAAGAGTAACAAAATCGAAGAATAGAAAGAATTTCAATTTTAGAAACACACCTTCGAATAACTTGGTCAGAGTAATGTTTCCACAAATATGGGTTATCCCATATATAATATTTCCCATCACTTTTGATTTTAGCATTTTGAGCATACGTTAGCTCATTAAGTAACGTTTTAGTAACTAAATAATATATGATGTATGCATACCATGGAGTATTTGTTGAGCTATCATAAGTTGTTCATCCGGGAACTCATCTTGCAACAGTTTTGGTTCTTCACTCGTGATTAATCTACTCAAATGGTTAGTAACAAAATTTTTAGCTCCTTTCTTGTCACGTATTTCTAGATCAAACTCTTGTAACAAGAGTATCCATCTTATCAATATGGGTTTCACCTATTTTTAGCTAACAGGTACGTTATAGCTGCATGATTAGAATAAACTATCACTTTAGTACCAAGTAAAGGAGAACAAAACTTTTCTAAAGCAAAGACAATGGATAAAAGTTTTTTCTCTCTTGTTGAGTAATTGCGTTGACACTATCAAGTGTCCTGGAAGCATAATATATTGCATGTGTAACTCGACCAACTTGTTATCCGAGAACAGCTCCCACTACATGATTACTTGCATCGCAAATGATCTCAAATGGTAGTTTCTAATTTGGTGGTTGTATTATAGGAGCTGATGTAAGATGTTCCTTAAGCTTGTCAAAAGCTGCCTTACATGCCTCATCAAATTCAAAAATTGTATCCTTCTAGAGAAGCTTGCATAGTGACAATGTGTTATCTTTGAGAAATCTTTGATAAATCGTTGATAAAACCTAGCATGTCCAAGAAAGAGCGAACTTCCCATACATTTTTGGGGTAAGGTAAGGTTCTAATAACATCTTTGATTTATCAACCTCAATACCCTTTGAAGATACTACATGCCTCAAAATAATCCGTTGATTTATCATAAAATGACATTTTTTATAATTTAAAACAAGGTTTGTTTTGATACATCTTTGAAGCACTTTTGTAAGGTTATTCAAGCATGAAGCAAAAAAAATTACCATAAACAGTAAAATTATCCATGAATACCTTGATAATGTTTTCCACATATTCAAAAAATATACTGACCATGCATCTTTGGAATGTGGTTGGAGAATTACATTGCCCGAAGGGCACACGTTTGTAAGCAAATGTCTTAAATGGACAAGTAAATGTCATCTTTTCTTGATCCTTTAGTGCAATTGGAATTTGATGATACCTGAGTAACCATGTAGACAATAATATTGAGATTTTCCAGCCAGTTTTCTAACATTTGATCAATAAAGGGAATGAGGAAACTATATTTTCGGGTAGCGGCATTTAACTTCAATACAAACCCGCCATCTATTTTGTACTCGAGTGGGCACCAACTCACCATTTTCATTTTCAACCACTGTCATCCCTGCTTTTTTTAGGACCATTAAGAGAGCACTTATCCATTCACTATCAGAAATAGGATAGATTATACCTGCATCGAGTAGTTTCAAAACCTCTTTTTTGTTAGCTTGTCTTATAGGTTTTTACTCCTTCTTCTAACAATATCCTATACATACAAAAAAAAGGACTTATGCCCTTAAGATCTATTATTGTCCACCCTATAGCCTCTCCGTGCTTTTTTACACTCAAAGTAATCGTTCTTCTTCTGACATGTCTAGTTTGCTAGAGATTATAATTGGTAATGTTTATTTTTCTCCTAAGTAAACATGCTTCAAGTGACTTGGTAATGGCTTTAACTCTAATTATGGTGCCTGCACAAGAGAAGCAAGAAGTTAGGAGTGAGAAAAGGGTAATTCAACATAAGACACAACATTCTTTTTAGGTAAAGATTCTAATTCAAGCATGGTGTGCTCAAAATCATTAAAAATTAACTCTATTTCTATTTCTTTTAGTTTCTCGTAGCCAAAACTGTTCTTAAGTGTAACCTTCACATTATCATCACCTGCCAAGTCACAAATTCTTTGGACAAAAAGATCAATTTCATCCAAAGCAAGCACAGTATGTTCATCACTAGGATATCACATAGCATCTTATTTATTAAATTTAATAATTTCTCTGTCAAATTCCATAATGAATGTCCCTTCACACACATTTATAATAGTTCTTGAAGCTTTTAAAAATGGTCTTCCTAATAGTATTAGGGCAGAATGTATAGTATCATCCTTCCCCATGTTAAGCATGTAGAAATCAATAGGGAAAACGAAATTACGAACATGAACTATAATATCTTTTAGGACTCCTTTAGGATATGCATTAGACCTATTAGCTAATTGTATTATCACCCCTGTTTCTTTTAATGGTCCAGCCCTTAAGGATTTATAAATTGAAAGGGGCATACATTAATTGATGCACTTAGGTCCAACATTGCTCTATCCACTTTCATACTGCTAATTTTACAAGGAACAGTAAATATACCTGGATCGTTGCACTTGAAGGTAATTTTTTTGCATCATCGCCAACACATTCTCATCAACTTGAATTTTGTCATTGCCAATTAATTTATGCTTTGTACTATACAACTCCCTAAGGAATTTAATATAGCGATGAATTTGTTTATTTGCATCAAAAAGTGGTATGTTTACCTCAACTTTGTGAAAAGTCTCAAGGATTTCTTTTTCTTGCTCTTTTTTTTTTTAGATTTTGCAAATTGACTTGGGAATAAAGAAGTTGGTACAAAAGTTTTATTTGGCTTTTCACTGGGAGCCTTCATTTACACATTTACAAGTCCAAAATTTTTTTCATCTTTCTTAAGTTCCTTCTCTAATTCAAGTTTTGACACTTCTTTGTTAGGCTATTTCAGTTCTTTTCTACTTCATAAAGTGATTGCACTAGTGTTTTGTTTTAGATTGACTTATGGTTGAGATGGTAGCTTCCCATACCCTTTTGGATTCTTTGCTCATCTCAACCTCTAACTGATCTACTCTATTTCTCATATCACGCATACCAATCCTCATTTCCTATTGAAATTATTGCATATTATTAGTAAGTGATTGAAATGTATCTTCAACCGAAGTACCTTGTTTTGACGAAGACTAATATGGAGAAAAATGTGATCTAGCTTGATATGGTGATTGGAATCCAAATGGCTTTAACGCATAGCTAAAATTTGGATGTTCCTGCCATCATGGGTTGTAAGTATTTGAATAGGGATCATATCTTTGTCTTTGTGAGCTTGTAAATCCTCCAACGACATTAGCTTATTCATTCGGATCATCTAGAAGCATTGGGCACATGTTAGTTGTATGACCTAAAGTTATACATATGCTGCATGTTTTTATCTATTGCATATTCCCTATAACTAATTTTTCGACAAGAGATGTTAAATTATTTAATTATTGTTGCACATAATATTCACTCACCTTATTTACCCTCTTTACAGGGTAGTTTTGTCTAGAGTCAAATTGTTTTAAGTTCGTAGCCATAATAGAAATCAACCTCTTGGCTTCTTCTAGAGTCTTTTGCACTAGTGCATCTTCACTTGCAGCATCCACCATGCTCTTCTCCATTGGTAACAACCCTTCATAAAAATATTGAATCAATAATTGTTCAAGAATTTGATGTTAAGGATAACTTGCACATAATTGTTTAAATCTCTCTTAATATTCATAAAGGGTCTCTCCATGATATTGCCTTATGCCACATGTTTCCTTCCTAATATTTACAACTTTTGAAGTAGGGAAAATTTTTTTGAGAAATTGTCACTTTATCTCATTCCAAGTAGTTATGGATCCCAATGGCAAGTAATGTAGCCAATCCATTGCTTTATCAGCTAATGAGAAAGGAAAGGCTTTTAGCTTTATCTGTTCTTCAGTAACACTCTAAGGTCTTCTTGTTGAGTCGACCACATGGAATTCTTTGAGATGTTTGTGAGGGTCTTCATTGCAAAACCATGGAAAGTTGAAAGTAAATGAATAAGTCCAGATTTTAACCCAACAAGATATTCAATGCAAAAGGGGTTGCTGGTTTAAATCTGGTGCAGCTAGCTCCTAGAGAATTCTTTCTTTAGCCATTGTTTTGTCTACGTCTTTTGAATCACTAGATGAACTGTGTGGATCAATAGCCAAATCTAATTTCAACAATGACGATGTTGCCTCTATAGCATGCCTTTGCCTAGTCTCCTTCCTTAACTGTCGAGCTATCTTCTCAATGTTCGGATTGTATTACAATTCACCTGCATGAGAAGAATGAGGCATAAATGCACATAAAAATAATAATATTAATAATAAGCTAATCAAGGAAATAAATATTTTCAGACCAATTCCCTAGCAATGGCACCAAAATTTGGTGGGTGTCGAATCCAACACAAATAATTTTCCTATTCTAACAAGATTTTTGTATATAGTAATAAGTAGGATCGTCTCCACAGAGAATTATAAGATCTGATTTCCTTACAAAATTAACAAAATAAAATAGGGATTTTATAAAGTTAACTAAAAATAAATGAAATAAATAAACTAAAGATTGATTAAGGATGTAGGACAAATTAAACTGAAATAAAAGTCAATATCACACAAACACTAACCAAAGTTCTAATTGCAAGTTTTATTCTCACACCCGATCATAGATGCCAAGATATATTCATTATTCAAGAATAAATTGGTTATAACTGTTGGTACGACCTAACTCCCTACCTCTCTTTGGTTATTCGATAATCAAGGTACGACTGTTAATTATTTCCCTTATTGATTACATAAACCCTAGATACGATTTTAGTGTTTCAATGTATCAATAGCATTAATAATGAGAGGGGAATCGCCAATTCTAATCAGTAAACTCATGAGCAGGTTTATTCAGATTAAGTTGTAAATTCTTCCTAACCAAGTTAATTGCCACTTTTATTAGAATAATCAAACAATTACAGATTTGATTTTCTAACTAGCTAATAGATTATCCTATCGATCAAATGCGGTACCAAACATTCAATCAATAATGACAATCATGCTTATTAAGCATAAAATAAAAGATAAATATTCAAGAACAACGAATAATATAAACACAAATTAGATCTAACAATCGTAGAGAATCAAATTTTGATATAAAACCCTTCACTAGTTGAAAAGAATTTGGCCACACATTGTTTTCTTATTCCCTTTTTCTCTAAAAGAAAAAAATCTCTTTTAAAAGAAAAATTCAAAAACCCTAGAAAAACTGTCCCCCAAAATTTTTCCCTTTTTTCCTTTATATATCTATTACAATTTTTCCAAATTTACCTAAATTCTAATTAGTTACAAATTCTACTTAATTAGAATTCTAAACAGACCAAAATTCTAATTTAAGTTGTCTTCCCATAGAGCGTGCCCACGAAATATCTATAACAGCTCTTTCTTTTCTCTTCTTGGGCCACTCCAATCAACTCCTTTAAGCCTTTTTTTCTTTCATCCAAGCCCTTTTTACACCTTAATCCCAAAAGAAAGTAATTTTTATTAGGTATAGCTCAAAAACTACCAGAAGATAAGAATTTAACAATTAAAATCTTAACATTTATGTTCATTATCACCAGCCCAAAAGGACCCGAAATCAAAATGACCTGAACTCGAAATGACTCGAACCTAGAATGATCCGAAACTGAAATGACCTAAACTCGGAATGACTTAAACCTAAAAATGAGCCAAAAATTTCAAAACCCAAAATGACCTAACTTTAAATGACTTTACTCGAAACTAACTTGACCCGCTCAATAAAAAAAAAGAAACAAAAAAAAAGAAAGTAAAATGGGTGAATTTGACCCATACGACAAACATGACTGTATGTCATGAAATCACCAAAAAAAAAATCAAAAAGAAAGAGAAAACGAAACAAAGGCAAAAAAAGTCGACTGACATGCCCAACATGGCAATAGCCCTGTTTATTTGCAAAACCAACCATGGCAGCTTCTACTATGGATCTGGTTCCCTACGACCAATTGTTTTAGCTTTTTTTAATGCATATAACTATTAGAGAAGAGAGCTGATAGGGGAAGGAAAAAATAAAAAAAACTTTTGAAAAAATCTTCAAGAACTTAAAAAAAAAACAAAAACACAAGCTTTCAAAAGAAAAAAACCAACAAATATGAGAAAATCAAAGATTTAAAGTGGGGTTTCCCAGTTAAGAAGGCTCAAGTGCTTATTTGAAGATTCCCAACGGTAAAAAGGAAGCTCATACAAAGGGGAAGAACATACTAGAGTTTGGGAATGATCCAATGGTGGACGGTGGTCAGATTTAAGGTAAAAGATTTGAACTTCTCTTGTAGATTTAAAAAAATCTAAAAAGATTTAGAAACATCCAACTTTGGATTTGGAAAGAGGAGGTTGAAAAGAGTCTAAAGGTAAAGTTTAAGAGCTAATGGCAGTCAACAAACAATGGTTAATGATTGACGATGGTGGTCAATGGTAGATGCGACGGTCGATCATCGGTCATTAGTTTCTAGAATTTTTTTTTCTTTTGTGTTCTAGTATTGGGGTGAGAAGGAAGGAAAAAGAAAAAAGAAAAAAAAAGAAGAAAAAGAAGAAGAAAAAGAAAAAAAAGAAAAAAATTAAGATTAAGTACATAGGGGAAGCAAACCAGCCACTAAGTCTTATCCAATCTTCAGGCATGAAATGTTAAAAAAAATTAAAATTGGTTCTAAGATGTAGAATGACATTTTTATGTTTGAGGTTGTATTTTATCATTATGAAATCCTTGTTTAAATGCCTCATGATAATATTTGTTCTATGCCTTTCATTTTTAATATTACTGATTTATTTTTTAGTTTTTACCATACTTGTATATATATATTAAAAAAAACACTCGAAATTAGATTAAGATTAACCCAAATAATGGGATTAATCTTGGTCTATGACACTTTAATCTTGGGGTAATATTAAGCTGTTTATGTTGGGATTCAAGGTTAAATGAGGCTAGATATTCTTGTCTGTTTTAAATAAAATGTCTTTTTTAGCGTCCAAACTTGTATATGCCTTGATCTTTGCCTAGAGTCCTTGTGTTAGTTGTAAAGTCACGGGCTATTTCGTCATCCTAAACTACTATAGGATTGTGTAGATAAGCTCATGAAGCCTATGTCACTCTTTGCTTTTTGCCATGAAGAATCAGATATCCATGGCTAAAATTTAGCCTGAAGAAATATAAGAAAATAAAAAATTTTCTCTATTTTATGCTGATTCATGACTTGAAAAATTATTTTGAACTATAAAAAAATTTTCACAAATTTTCTGACATTTTTCCCTATAAGTGTATCGAATCACCTTTCCAAAGGTGTCTTGTTTGTGCTTGAATCATTTTGGATGAAGGAGTTATAATTTTTTGAAGTTTTGTTATTTGAAGCTCCTAGAATCAGCAATTCACATTTTGTTTGGGCTGTTTTGTCCTACTAGATGATTTTTTTTTGGATTTTTAAAATAATTTTCATACAAAGTTAATGAAATTTCCTTTCTTAAAAGGTATCTTTTGTGATTTAATGATTCCTTATAAGTCTAGAATGATTTTTCAAAGTTAGCTATCCTACTTCCCCTGCATATGCTGCCAGTGTTGAACTAGTCCCTACATTGAAAAATATTTTTGCATAAGAGGCAATTTTTAGGATTTTTGGAATAATTTTATATTGATTCTTATCGAGTTAACTTTCCAATGATACCCTACACGACCCGTGGAACCTTTGAATTTGTCCAGAATAAAATTGAAAATGGGGATAATGCGAAGTTGTCCCCTATTTTTAGCATTGTTCAAGTTTAGTTGATTCCTTCGAACTCCCACTCCGAGGCATTTGAATGCCTCGGAGTGATCTCGATCAATCCATCTAGTCGAAAGGAACATGCATCGACTTTTATAGGTTTAGATCAAGGCATGAACAATTTTTAATCTTTATCATCCTTATTTTTAGTCAATTCTTTTTATTAAAAGATCATATATTTTGTCAAGAATTTGTCAAAAAAATGTCATTTTTGTCAAGAAATCACCCTTTTTTTTCAAGATAGATCTTTTAAGCTTGTTTCTCTATAATCATTGAAGTTTCCATTGGGGATACTTTAACTCATCCTCCAAGGAGATACTCTAACCCTATTTTTGCAAATCCTATTCAAATTTCAAAACTTACCAAGGCCTTCATTTATGGGCATACTTCGACCCCATCTTTTGAAGGGATACTCTAACCCCATTCTTTTTCAAAAATTGTTAAAAAATAGTCAAAATTCATCAATTTAAATTTGTCAATCTCATTTTTCTCAAAATTTTCAAGAAAAAAAATTAAATTTTCCCTTATATTTCTTTCAAACTTTTGAATATTCAAACTCATTTTTAAACTTCGATTAGTCAATGGATCCCAACGCATCCCTAAAATTATTGATGCAGTTATTTCAAGATAATTGATGACAATAGTGAGATACATCTCAATCGTCCCTTCCCCTATTCCCTCTTTTGTGTGATTCATTTTATGCAATATTATTTCTTTTTCATCTTACTAACATGCTTTCCCTTGTGTTGTTCACCTCGCATTCATATCTTCAAAACCATTTTCAAAAAAATCACAAAGGTAATGTTTTGTGTTGGCATTTCTCTGGTGCTTAACACAAAATATCTGATTTTAAAAAAATTATTATTAAACTTGATAAGCATTTTTAAGCCTAATCTATATGTTTTTCACCTTTCCGAGGCACATATGAAATTCAAATTTTCTTCAAAACTTTAGTTTCCTTTTTTATACAAAATTCATGCATTAAAAAAGGGATTATATTAAATAATGACAAATCAAAACTAAGGAAACAAAACTAAGTTGGGACAAGGCTAAAAAAGTATCAATTTTGGGCGCGGAGGAAGGCTTATGCCTCTTTGTGTGTAACCAACTCGCAAACCCAAGCATCAAATCTTTGGACCACATAAACCATGAAGTCAATGTCTCGGGTTGCATAACTCAAAATATTGGTTTCAGTAGGTGTCCGATCATGCCTAGCCCAAATAATCAATGACGACTCTAATTGTTAGCCACTTCATGGTGCCACCCAAGACTACTTGGATGAATGATTTGTCTGACGATCTCTTTTCAGGGTCAAGAGCCGAGAATCCATACTTTCTTACTACCATCATATAAAAAAAGAGATGAGGAGTCCTAGCTAAAAGGACTTTTCCTTGTCGAGAAATGCTCTTAAGTTACGTGTGTTTTCTTCGCAAGAGGCATGGTGCCAACAATAAGAAATTATAAATTCACTCTTGATAGTAATATATGTTGCATGTGTAAATCCTAGATGGGAAAATAGGCGTAATTCATTCATGAAATGAAGGAATATAGATGGAAAAAAAAGGAAAGGTTGGACATAAAAAAATCGATATGCTAAAATAAAACACAAAAAGATATAAAGGCTAATAAGATAGAAATAAGGAATCATAAATAGAGTTTGGTTCAAATTTCATAGATAATACGGATGGTATTGCCTATAATAATAGACAAATGAAAGACTCTTAGTAAACAAAAGTCTACATAGCAACTCCAATGCTATGCCTTAAACCACTCAATTCACTGTTGACAGTAATATATATTGTATATGTAAATCCCAGATGTGAAAATAAGCATAATTCGTTCATGAAATAAAGGAATATAGATGGAAAAAAAGGGGAGAGCTTGGACATAGATAAAATCAATATGCTAAAATAAAATATGAAATGAAATAAAACCTAATGAGATAAAAATAAGGAATTATAAATAGAGTTCAGGTTTGAATTCCATAGATAATATGGATTGTATTGCCTATAATAATAGACAAATGAAAGACTCGGTAAACAAAAGTCTACATAGCAATTTCAATGCTATGCCTTGAACCACTCGACCATTTCTCCTAACCAATGACTCCTACCTTATGAAAGCAATACCCTAACCGCTGAGTTAAGTAGGTCATTTATCATCATAAGGAATCATAAAGAGAAAGAAAAGGGACCTATCACATCGATGGATTATAAATCCAATATTACTTCTAAGCAATACCAATCAAACCGACCAAAAAGGTATGATTATGATGTTGGATCATGTAATATTCATCTTGACAAAAAATTATCTACATAATATGATAAAATATTCGGTCTAATTCGAGTGCCATTTAGGTAAGATTCGAATCGAACCCATCATTGATTCGAGATATTGATAAGGTAAAAATATGAATCTTTCTACCATACTGTCTATATCTATTATTGTAATGTATAAAGATAAAAGTTTAATATAGATGAATCTACAATATGTATCTTCATACATGTCGATATCCATTGAATATATGCAATGTACATAGTATCTCAATTTTATTTATTTGCTTGATCTATTTTATTTGTGTTGATTTCAATCAATCTGAAACAATTTAAAGGCAAGTCTTACAATTTTCTAGTTTTTACATTCCATGGATTTGATTCTTTTGATAGATACAAAGATTCATATTAAAATAATAAGAAATGAAGGAAAAATGGAATGGAATAGAATAGACATATATTAATTTAATAAAAAAAGGCTTTGCAAAACAATCTAGAAAACAATTAATACAATTTGATTCCTTTTGATTTCGTAAATAGCAGTAAAGGCAAGAATTTTGATATAATAACTTACAAAAATGGTAATGATTTAACTCTAAAAGAAAGTTCTAATGATCTCTATCTATACAAGCATTTACGGGTTCAATGCAAAAATTGTTATGGATTAAATTATAAGAAATTTTTAAGTCAAAACTGAATATTTATGAATAATGTAGATATCATTTGAAGAGAAGTCACACCTCTTTTCTCTATTATTGTTTTTATTTTATGTATTAATTTTTTTAGTAATTTACTACTTTAATTTTTACTTTAATTTTTTTAATTTTTTAATTTTAATTTTTTTTACTTTATGAAATTTATATTTTTTTCATTTTTTATTAGTATATTTATAGTTTAGATTACCTGGTATAAAAGTTTTTAAAATCATCATCAACCTCTCTTTTTTTCTTTTTTATTTTTGGATTATTATATGATGATTTTTGAAGTTTCCATATACATATATAGAAATAAAAAAAGATAGACTAGATATAATTTATAATTTAATATTAAATGTATAAATAAATTAAATTAAACAAAAAAGTTTCCATATTTTCTTGATTTATTCTGCAAGGATCTAACTCCTCCAATTTTATTCCTAATTGGAAGTTTTGACAACATAGTAAACACATTGTTGACCTTTAGAAACAAAAAGGGGAAAAAGCTTTTTCAATGTTCTTTGATTTTAAAAAAACTTTATCAATCATGTAAAAAAATAAAAAAGCAAACAAATAGGGAAAGTCCAGCTATTGGAATCTAACCGATGACCATCGCATTACAAATGCGATGCTCTAACCTTTGAGCTAAGTGAGCTCAAATAATAGAAATTTTATACCGATAGGAATTTAGAAAACTATTACGATCTTATCTATTAACTATCTATTAGTTATTCGTAAATACTATGAATTATTAATATGAATTATAGACTAGATTATACTGTTAATAGTATATGTTAGGCCTTACGATGAATGAAATCAAGAAGAGATGAATTGATTTTTCAAAAATTTTTTGCAAATTAAAACTTTGCACAAGTAAATTGAGAAATTCAATGAAAAACTTAAATAACAAGATAGTAGATAACAAATAGTAAATCAAACACAATCAGATTTATAAAGGTTTAACCTCGATGCCTATGTTCTCTCCGTTGGTCTCACTTGTCGAGGACATCTCAAGTCACTATCTTCAAACTAATACTTTTCAAGGACAAAGTATAATCTTTACAACTCTCCATCTTTTGAAGGCTTAGATAAAACCCTCTTTCCTCTTATATTTTCTAAGCTTAGACATAACTTCTACTCTCTCTATCTTTCTAGGATAAGATAGTAATCTTTTCTATCTTTATAATGGCTAAGGTAGTAATCTCCCTTTTATATAAGGTTTTGGGTGTCAACAAAGAAGACTTTTAAAAGGTTTGGTGTTTATAAGTTTGCACTCAAGGAGAAAAGAATTCTAATGATAGACTTACAAAGGAATATAAAGATAGGAAGAATTAATCCTATACATAATTTGAACTACTTGAAAAGATGAAATAGATAAAAGATTTGGCTATTAGCTCATAATCTTCCTAATTCTTGCTCTTTGGAGTATTAGTTATAGCTTGGAAATCATTTCTGGCAGTTGAAGCTTGTTAAGGATGCAAAAGAGTTGTTGGAAGATTCATTAATGTAATTCTCGCTTATTTCTACGATGATGTATCAATACATTTACCTTGTGTGTCAACACTTATTATATCGATATAGTATAGTGATGTATTAACAATCTGCGACATATAGATACAATAGAAGCTTGTATCGATAAATTCAAAGGTTTAAAGATTCCTATACTAAGACCAAGACATGCACCGATACAATCATGTTGGGTATCAATGCAATCTCAAAAATCATTTCTAAAGTATTTTTCTTGATTTTAAGCATTTAAAACTTATCTAAAAAATGTTTTATACCAAAGTATGCATTAAGAATGCATTTTTGAATGATATAAAGAGTTGAAAACGTTTTGGTATTGTCATCATATGCCCGTTTTTAAAACTTCAGATGATCCGAAGGGTTTAGTGCTTAACTTAAAAATAAATGATGGTTAGTCATGCTCGAGCCTTTGAGTTATCCCATGATTGAGATTTGAATTAGGCATAGTGATATGAAGGGGAGAGAGACCGTCAAGTGAATTGCTCATCCAACTAGTCTCGGATGGCTATTATCAACTAGCCATAAACTTGGAGTTACCATCAACCATTTCAGGCTAGGTAGGATCGAATGCCTATTGAAAATAATATTCCAAGTTATAAACCTCAAAACATCAATTTCAAGGTCTATAAAGTTCAGAGATTCATTGGTGGGGTTTAAGAGTTAGTTACATGTGGGGAAGCATTAACACCCTCATGATGCCCAAAATCTGTACCTACTAACTATGTCTTGCTTTGATTTCGGCTTAATTGGTTCCATTTCACCATTATTTAGATATAATTCCCTTTAATGCATAAAGTTTTGTGAATTGTAAATTTGTTTTTTAAAGAAAAATAGATCACCTACACGCCTTAGAGGTGTAAGAAACATAGGGAATGTTTATGAAAATAATGTTCAAATCGAGTTTTGAAAATTTGGATATTCTGTATTAGGCACTGGAGAGATACCAACACAAAACATCACCTTATAAGTTTTATTGGAAAATGAATTTTAAATATGAGTGCACGATGATTACTATAAAAAGAAAATGTGTTAGCAAGGCGACAAAGATATGATAATAGCATAAACAAACATTCATAAACAAAAGAGCATGAAAATGAGAGATGATCGGAATGTGTCTCATAATTATCATCGATCATTGAAGAATAACCAAGATGACAGTTTAGAGATGGGTTTGGATTTGATGTTAATTTACAAAAAAAAAAAAAAAGATTTTAATTGAAACAATCTAAGGCATTCGAAAGGGGAAAGATTTTTGGATTTTTTTTTAAAAAATAGGTGGGTTTAGAGTATCCCCAAAGATATAGTTAGGAAAATATTTAGGAATAAAGAGAAAATATAAATTTTTAATGAAAAATAGGGTTGCAGTATCTGCTTGAATAGTGAGGTTAGAGTATCCCTAAAGATGAAAATTTTTGGTGGCTTTAGATAAGGATTAAGAATCTTGAAGGGAGATCCTAAAAGAAAAGTTAAGTTTCGAATTGAAAAGAAGGTTGGAGTATCCCCTTAGAGCAATGGAGTTACAGTATCTCCATTACTGATAATTTTAATATAGAGGAAAAGGATATCTAGTATGAAATCTTTTTTTTTTGTATTTTTAACCTTGACCCGAATCTGAAGGGCCTGTGTTGTGAGGAAACCAATTGGGTACATTTTGAGACATTCAAATGTTTTGATAAAAGGAGATTCGACAATTAAGTTAAAAACAAGGGATAACATCGTACCACCTCCCTTCCCAAATTTAATTTGAGTTCATCCGAAGGCTTTAGGCAGTAAGTAAGGTACCTTTGGAAAGATGACTCGATAGGGTTGAATGTAAAAATATTCCAAAAATCCTAGAAAATCACTTTCTATGCAGAATTAATTTTTGAAGTTAAGTATGTCTTGACATCAATAACATATGCAGAGGAAAGAACATACCAAACTTTGAAAAATCATTTTAGGCTCATTCAAGATTGTTGAATTGTGAATAATACCTTTCCAAAAGGGAATTTCATAAACATTTTATGAAAAATATTTAAAGATTTTAGAAAAATCATTTGCTGGGCTAGAATGGCCCAAAATAATATTGCATGCTTGTTCTAGGGGTATCAGATAGCAAAGGTTTAATTATAAAACCCTCATCCATAATGGTTCAAGGGTGAACAAGACACTTTTGGAAAGGTACTTTGATGCTGTTTAAAGGAAAAAAAATTTTAAAAGATCAAGGAAAACAATTTATGGTTTGAAGATGATTTTTTAAACTTAGACTATAATGCCACCTAAGCAAAATAGAAGGCTATTTGATATCTTCAGTTTTTTTTCTAAAGATAGACTCGGGTCTAAGAAGTTTAAACGTCAATGACAAAAAGTAACATAGGTGTCACAAGTTCATTCCATAATCTCAGAGTAGTTTGGGATGATGAAACAGCCCATTGACCTTGCACTAAAGAGGATAGTGGACTCAAAATCAAAGCTTAATACTTTAACAACAAAAAGAGGATCATATTTTGAAAAAATAGCATTTTTGAACATTCTTACCATGAATCTAGAACTGAAGTGTTTGATTTGTCCCTAAGATTGGGAGACCAATTTTATGAAATCATTAAATCCATGATATTCTTCATCCCCTGGATGTAGCATGAACTTAACTCAAGGATTTTTCTAAAAATTAGTTTTTCAAGAAATAAGTAAGCATTTTTTACAAAGAACAACATACAGCACACAGAAAGATAAACATGCACTAAACATGTAAACATATAAAAATGACATTTTGACATGGAGATGGGTGAAAAAATTGCAAGATGGTGACCAATAATATGCATAGAAATGATATAAACATATTTAAACATAGGAATGTATGCTGGAGTCATCAAGACAACATTTTTATGTCATAAAACTCCTAAAAATAACAGAATGCATGAACATACATGAGATGTGTCAAGGTGAACATTCAAATATAAGATGAATTTGTGAATATAAAAAAACATATGGTAGGAATGCATGAATTGAGGCTGTGATAATGATGAAGATGAAGCATGGTAGATTCATATATCCAAATAGCATTAACGTATCAAGAGGGTCCTCAAGATCCTAAGGCTACCACAACCAGGCCAACAATAATGCATAAGAGTCCTAGGATGGTCATGTCAGCATAAAAGGTTCACTAAAATGGTATAGATGATAAAATAGAGAATGTATGGAAAAAAACAGAAAATATACCAAAAAAGCTTGAACTTCTTCTCCCTTCCTAAAGTAGTGACTTCAAGCACAATTATTTCCCTCATTTTGCTATTACTTAGCAAGAAAATAATGAAACAAAAAAGCTTTTTGGTAATATAGTGGCTGGTGGGGTGTTTTAAAGGTGAAAGTATATGAAAGGTTGAGTTTTTATAGGTTTTCTAGTAGTGGTTTGGGGGAGCTGTAGGAATGAAAGAAGGATGAGGGTGTAAGGTAATGGAATAGTATTTTTTGGAAGAGTTTTTAGGGTTGGAGATTATTGGAAAGTGTTTTTTTTGTTGGATTTACTGGAGAGATTTTTTTTGAGGTAGCTAAAAGTCTTCTTTTATTTAGTGCTAAGCTAATGCTTTTAGAAAACAAAGTAAGGGTATTTTTTATCTTCCTCTCCTACACCACTGGCCATCTTCAGCTACTATGCTCAACTGATTTTCTTCCTATTAGTTTTGCCATGCTGAGCAGTGAGGCAAAAAGGCTATGATAGCCTACAGCTAGAGTTATGCCTACCATGCCTTTTTACAACCATATATTTTATGAAAGTGACCCTTGTCATTAGCTACTTGGGCTTTCAAAATTGGTTTAAATCTGATCATAGGCCCAAAGTCAAGGTTTGCAATGATTTATGATAGTTTCTTGGTGTAAAAACTTGTTTAGATCAAGTTTTTAAAAGCTAAAAAAAGGCTTAAATTGGGTAAAAATGCCTTGGTGTATCGATACAAAACATGTTGTATCGATACATAAGGTACTTTTACCCATGATTATTGATGCATTAAACTATGTCTCAATACTAAGAGCAAAAAAAAAATATTTCTAGTCTTGAGACTTGGAGGCCTGTATCGATACTCAATGGATTTGTATCAATACTCATGCTTGTGTATCTATACATTTTACCAAAAATTACAACTTTAGCTACTACTAAGATCTATATCAATACAAACATGCTAGGTAATGATACAAAACCCTATTGTATCGATACTACATGTGAAAATTCAAGTTTTTAATAATGTAAAGGCTACACATCAAAATTCATGCACCAATATATATTGATGTACATGTGGCTTCCCTACTTACCTCAACTTGGTCATAAATAGTGGGAAATTGATTTGTATACTCATCTAAATGGCTTCAATGACACCATGAAAAATGACTTTTGATGCCTTATTTTACATTTTTCTTTAATATGGCCCATAGGCATTTTAGACCTTCCCAAAAAAATTTTTGCCTCGAACTATCTCGCCTAATAGTGCCTGGCTACACAACTTTTGACAGTCACCCCTTAGTTTTTATTTCTTATTTTCTAATTCTATCATTTTTAAATTAAAGTTTTGGGATGCTAAAATTTGGCATAGACAAAATAAGGTGTTTATAGCTGCCTTTTTTGGCTGTTGATAAGTATTAGGAACAGGGCGAAGACAAATAGACACCATTTTCTCTAGGTAGAATGATGGTTCCATGTACCTGCAGAATAAAAAGCCATTTAGTATTATGTCAAGATAGGCTAAATATACTTGCAAAAAAAATTTTGATAAGTTTCATAGGGTTAGGGCTGCATACTAGGTTTTTTTTTTTTTTCAGTTTAACCTAAGATAAATGCCACCAGCTTATGTGGGCTTTAATATTGGTTAACATGGTGCCTCCAGCTTGTATAGGTTTTGACTCAATAAGCATTCAACTTTTTTTGGGCTAAGGTAAATAAGTGCCATTAGCTTATATAGGCTTTGACTTGATAAACGTCTAGCTCTTTGTGGACTGAGGTAGATAGGTGCCATTAACTTATGTGGCCTTTGACTCAATAAGCGGCCAACTTTTAATGGGCTGAGGTAGACAGGTGCCACCAATTTGTGTGGACTTTGTGCTAGATAAGAAGAAGCGTCTAGCTCTTCACTGCCTTCCATCTTGGTTCAAATTAAGGCTCTTCCAAAAATTACGTGTTTCATTGCATTCGGCCCTTTCTAATTTAGGGTTTTTTTCGTGCATCTTTATGATTAGGAGAATTTGTTTGAGCACTAAGTCACCTTTTCAAAACTAATAAGGATGGACCTTTCTATCATGGGCTTTCATCATGCACTTTTAATACATCTGCCCATAACAAATGGCTTTGACTCTTTTCTCTTCGATAAGATTGAGTTATTCATATCGGTTTTTAACCCATTCGGCCTCTACAAGTCATGATTCCACTAAAATTCTAAGAGAAGGAATTTCAACCTTGATAGGTAGGATAGTATCCATGCTGTAAACCAATAAGAATAGGGTACCACCTGTGGAAGTTCATACTACCGTGCGATAAGTATGTAAAGCAAAAGGTAACTTTTCATGCCAATCTTTGCACATCTCAGCGATATTTTCAACTATCTTTTTTATATTCTTGTTAGCTGTTTCAATTGCCTTATTCATTTTTAGATGATATAGATGAAGTTTTGATGTTGAATCTTGAACAAGAGTTGACTGCTTGCATCATTTTTTTAAGTTATGTACATTATCAGTAATAATTTGTTCAAGAAGACCATATCTACAAATGATGTCCTATTTCACAAATTTGCATAAAATAGATTTAGTGACATTGGCATAAGAAACCCATTTCGTGAAATAGTTGATAGCAACTAAAATAGAGCGGTGCTTATTAGAAGCCTTAATGGTAAAAAGGCCATGGAGTTGTCATAACATGTAGAGGTGTTGATGGGACATGGATCTAGTTAGCATAGATTTGGCATTTGTGGCACTTTCTGGCATAGTCAATATAGTTCTTTTCAAGAGTTAACCAATAATAGCCTGATCGCGTGACTTCTTTGGCCATTTAGGGCCCATTAGCATGTGTATCGCAAATTTTTTTGTGAACTTTTTCAAGTGTTCTTTTGGCTTCAGAGGCATCCATGCATCGCAATAGCACCTAATCCCAGCTTTTCTTGTACAAAATCCTACCATCCAAAATAAAGCTCGCTGCTAATCATCAGATGGTTCTTTTATTTGTTTCGGTGGTATCTTTTGGACATCATTGATCCTTAATGTACTAAATGATGTCATGATACCATGGTAAGCCGTTTCTCTCTTCATCAACATTCTGACAATATGCAAGGCCTATATAGATACTCATTTAAATAGGAACAATGTCAGATTCTCCATTGATTTTGAACATGGATGATAAAGTGGCCAATGCATCAGCAATTTGGTTCTCTTCTCAAAGTAGATGTTGAAAGCTAATATCACCAAACTCTTTTTTGAGTTCTAAGATTAGGTTACCATAATTGATCAATTTAGCATCACACGTTTACCATTCTTATTTTAGTTGGTAAATGACAAGAGCTGAATTTCCAAATACTTACAGCGTTTAAATGCCTTTTTCAATGGCTGCTTGGAATCCCATGATGCAGGCCTCATATTCAGCTATATTGTTCGTACAATTGAAACTCAACCTCATAGTGAAAAGTAGTGGTTTTATTAGGTGAGATAAGAATTACCCCAATTTCATGCCTTAATGCATTTGAAGCTTATCTAAGTACATTTTCCAAGATGAGCTACACTTAATAGTGTTCTCTTAGATATGCATATCAAATCTTTATCAAAAAAATCAAAGTTTAAAGGTCGATAGTCATTTGTTGCTCAATTTACCAGGAAATTTGCTATTACGCTACCTTTGATGGCTCTCTGATTTACACACATAATGCATACTCGGAAAGCAGAACTTGCCACCTAGCTAACCTCTCTAACAAGGTGGGAGCTTTACACAAATACTTGATGGGATCGAGTTTAGCAATTAGCCATGTAGTGTGGTACAGCATGTATTATCTTAACCTTTGGGCTGTCCAAGTTAAAACATAATATAGCTTCTCTACTAATGAATAATTATTTTCATATTTTGTTAACTTCTTACCGAAGTAGTAAATAACTTACTCTTTTTTGCTTGACTTTTCTTGTTAACCTAACACACAACCCATCAACTTATCGAAAACCAATAGATATAGGTGAATAATTAGTTGAGCACTAGCATTGGAGGGTTCAAAAAGTAATGTTTGACTTTATCAAAGACTTTTTAGCATTCTTTATTCCCTTCTCTAGGGTTTTGTTTTTGAAGCAGTTGAAAGATTGGATCACATTTATCTATCAGTTGAGATATGAATCAGGCTATGTAGTTCAACCTTCCTAAGTAACTTTTTACTTCTTTTTTAGTTTAAGGTCGTGGTAAATTCTAGATGGCCTTGACCTTATCGAGATCAATTTTTATTCCTTTTTTGCTTACAATGAAGCCTACTAGTTTACCGAATGTGATGCCAAATGTACATTTGGTAAGATTCAACTTTGCACAACTGTTTAAAGAGTTTTCATAGGTTAGCAACGTGTTCATTCTTCTTTGGTGATTTGGTGACCATATCATCCACATATACCTCTATTTCTTTGTGTATAAGGTCATGGAACAATGTTACCATTGCCCTCTAATAGGTTACCCTGACGTTTTTGAGTTCCAAGAGCATCACTTTGTAATTGGAAGTGCCCCAATGGTTAGAAAGATGGTCTTTTCGATGTCTTCAATTGCCATTTTGATTTCGTTATAGCCTGACATCCTATCCATGCAAGAAAATAGTGCATTTTTGGTAATGTTGTCTACTAGGGTATCGATGTGAGGTACAGAAAAATTATCCTTGGGATTGGCTCAGTTCAAGTCCCTATAGTCCATACACATCAACACTTTAACATCCTTTTTTGAAACTGAGACTATTTAGCTACCCATTTACGATATTTGGCTACCTCGAGAAATCCTACTTCAAATTGTTTTTTCACTTCTTTTTTGATCTTCAAAGGCATTTTAGGCTTCATCCTTCTGATCTTTTGTTGTATAGACTTACACTTAGATTTAAGAAGAAGTTTATGGACCACAATATTGGTGTTTGATCTAGGTATGTCTTGGTAGGACTTAGCAAACACAACTCGATATTCTTGAAGGAAACTTATTAGTTTAGCTTAAGTTGATGGTTTTATGAAGGTTTAGATTCTAATTTTTTTGGGTCTTCTTTCGTTCCAAGGTTTATGGTTCCTTAAAAGGTAATATCTATTTTTCTTCTTGTTTAATTAGTTTTAGCAGCTCTGCATGTATGGGGTTCTCTTCAAAATTTCATTTAAACTTGACCTCATCATCATATATTGGTTATTTGAAATTAATTTTTGAAGTCTTAGTATGAACATTTATGTCATCTTCATCGCGGTACCTAAAAATATGGAAAAAGAACAATATAGGTGGAAAAATATATAAAGAAAGGTTTGAGAGTTGGCAAGAACTATGAACGCAAAGGAAGAAATGTAGAATGTTTAATCATTATCATTAATAACACTTAATAAAATATGCCTATACAAAGGATCCTACAATGCTTTCAAGTGGAAGCATGTAGGTTTAATTCATAGATTACTTTGAAATAGACTTAAACAATATAAAAATCTCAGTTTCAGTCTAATCACTCAAAACAAATCCTAGAGGACATAAACCAGTCTCAAGGCTTGTCCCTAACATCTCTGACTCATCAATTAGATTAATGTAGAAATCCCCAAACACCTTATTCAATTTGAGCATAGCATTAGTGGAGCCAATAGTCATTTATCCACCTAGGAAAAAATTCTCTCGAAGTGGTGGAAATATCATCAGTTAATTCCCCATGTCTTGTTCTGATAGACGGGCCATCCTTTTCTCGCGATTCTTCTAAGCTTGTTCTCTTTTTTGTTATGCATTGGGCTTGAATTCCAGCCCTCTTTTATTAATTTGGTTAACAATTTTTAGGGCTTTGGTAATACCAAAAGGTATTTTTGAGTCCTTTCTAACTTGGGCACCCTTACCGAGAGTTAACTTTAAACCCATTTGAGTGCTCTTTGATAGGCAAGGCTTAACCACTGATAACCCTTCCTTGACGTAAGTTATGTTGACAAGCTCAAAGGATTGGAAATAGGATTCTTGGACATTTTTGTTAGGTTTGACATATGGGGCATCAGTTAAGGTAGCAGCAATGATATCTTTTTCTCGTTTGATATTGATAACCTTGTTCTTAATGATAAACTTTAACTTTCGATGCAAAGATGATGGTACAACCCTTGCAAAGTGAATCCAAGGCCTTCCCAATAGGCAATTGCATGATGGAGCAATATCCATGACATGGAAGTCAACCTCATAAGTACATAGGCCTATTTGAAGTGGAATGGTGATGTTTCCCACAATGTTTCTATATGTTCCATCAAATGATCTCACAACTATATGACTGTTCTAGATATAGGATGCATCAATGGAAAGCTTATTGAAACATGACATGGACATTACATTTAGAGTTGACCCGTTATCAATGAGCACCTTAGGTAGCGTAGTGCCTTTACAGTATGTGGTGATGTAAAATGCTTTGTAGTTTTTTCTTCCTCTGGATAGGATTTCATTATTGCTAAAAGATATGTAATTGTAGATGGTGATGCTGATCACTATGCAAATCAACTGACCTATAAAAATGTCGGGAGGGACATAGGCCCATCAAACCTTGAGGAGGGCATTTCCATGAGCTTCCAAATTCAATAGTAGTGACAACATAGATATCTTCGCAGGTTACTTGTTCAATTGATCAACAATACTGTATTCACTATGCTTGATGAACTTAAGAAATTTTGTAGCTTCTTTTTCACTCACTGGATCCTTGACAGCTATCAGATCTAAGTTTTTGGGTTACAAACTTCGGTGTTTAAGGAATGGGATTAGTATTTCCTTGCTGAGTTTTACTTTTCAGCATTGCTAAGGCATAACATCTGCCACTTCAAGTCAAATGGCTTACCCTTGAAAAGTTAACATTTGCAGCATGCTGACTAGATTCACCAGTGATCAAGGTTTTGCTTTCATAATTCCAAGGAACTGTTTTATCATCCTTATAAGGGAAAAAGGATAGAAGTTGAAAAATCATCTTTGACGCAGGCTAAAAATGAGGAGCTTTCACTCTTATCGATTTTTAAACAAGATCAATGGTCTTTCAACTCCGTAAGGAGGTTTGCTCCCTTTTTTTCCACAGTGTTGACAGATAGTGTTATATTTGTAGACTCGATATGTTGAGTTCGCTTTTCATCATAGAATTCGATGCTGCCCTCATTCATCATCCTTTTAACCATAGCATAAAACTTCTTTCATGTTTAAAGAATGTGGTCGTAAATAGTATGGGAATCACAAAAGTCATTAAATTTTTTCCTTTATTTGCACTAGGATTTGCTAAACCAAATTCATTGGCATTATGACATCCTCTATGTTTTCTACAATCTCATAGTTCTCTTTAACAACCATTTTACTTAGTTTTAACTTGGCACAAGTTTGTGATGAAATAGCTTTGGTGTTAGATTTTGGTTGCTGACTAGCCTTCATTTTTCTTTTTCTTTTGTCTTCATAGATACTTTTTTTACCTGATCTATTTTTTATATCTTTATCAATCATCCAACAAAGTATGACTACGTTCGTGAAGCTTTTTGCTCCCTTTTCATAATAAAGGGCTTGTAATATGCTAATGAATCTGACATTCATCGCCTTTTTTTGTCAATACGGGATGAATCTAGGTAGCCTTCCCTATTTATCTCAAAGCATACTGCCTAAAACTTTCATCAGTTCTTTTTTCCATGCCCATAAGAGACTTATAAGTTGAGATCTGATCATCGGTAGGCCTCTCCTCCTTAGTAGCATTAATTGATCATCCTAGCCCTTATAGAACTCAATCTTAAACTGGTCCATCATTCCTTAGACCATTTCTAAGTGTTAGTCCTTTAGGTGGTGAATAAAATCAAGAGGGGGGTGAATTGATTTCTCAAAATTTTGATAAATTAAAATTTTCATTGACAAACTTGAGAAATCCAAACAATAAGC
>JBBYHO010238836.1:20809-31069 GCA_038382025.1 Adansonia gregorii | reverse complement strand
GCTTCAATGGGATTTGACCTTAAGGAAAATCTTTTGTTGATCAATAACAATGCAATTGCAATTTGCAATTGCATTAGAATTAGATAGAGGTGACAAGTTTGAGTAAAGGTCAACGATTTCAGATTTGAATTATTTTGAATTCGAGTCATCTTGTTTTGCATTATTTTTTGTTTAGGTTGATTTTTTATAATAATTTAGTATATTTTAAAATTTATGAAGAATTAATTATTTCAATATAGCTTTTAAGTTTTTGATTGAATTAATTTGAACTTTTTTCTAATTTGAATTCTTTTGTTATTTGAGCCCTTATTTTATCCAAAAGCATGTTTAATTCAATTCGAATTTACACTTTTTCAGTAAGTTTTTGAATCTGAATTCATTTTACCGCTTTTAAAATTAGAAATTTGTAGGTTTTGGAAAGGAAAAATTAAAACCCATTTTTTCTTCGTGATACATATATGCTAGTAAGAAAATGAGTGAAAATTTGCAAAATTTTCCCAAGACAATGGGGAGCAAATGTCTCCAACGCATTAGTTAAATGTGATTTTGTTGATTCAAAAAGTGCAATTAAGGATAAATATAACTGTGTCAAGATTTCAAACTAACGTGACATTAATGGCAAATCGCACTTATGTCTACAGAAAAAAATTAACAAAATTTGATTACGTGCAAACTTATTTTTAAAGAAAGATAATTACGAATTTAAGATAAAATTATTTTTAAATCATAAAATAAATAAAAATATCATTAAAAAAACCAAAAAAATAAATTGAGTGTGGGAACATAAACGCAAAGAGGATCTCACTGACAATGTACTTAATGCAGTTTTGTCTAATCTATTAGCTACTGCTAATTCCGTACCTTCCAACACCTTTTTTTTTTTTTTTTTTTTTGTAAATAAACCAAAACAAATAAAATTCTATAAAAGAGAAGGATGTGATTTTTCATTCTCAAAATACTTTTACGAATGAATGTATTAAGTCAATAAATTAATTAATTAATTTAATATAATTTTAATATATTAATTAATTAATTATTTTTATTTTTTATTTAATTTAATTTAATTATTTATATTTTTTATTTAATTTAGCTCTTTATATATAAATATCTACGTGTATAAATATTTTTACAATATAAAAAATATAAAAAACTTTTTTCCTTTTTTATCTCTTTTTCTTCTCATCCACCAATCTAAGATTTGAACATGGCATCAGAGCCTCGTCCAAAAAAAAAAAGATTTTAGGACTCCATCTCTTTAGGATTTTGTTTTTCTTTTTGGCTAGTTTCTGGAATCATCGATCCGTCTTAAAGCAAGTTGGTTGATATTAAATTGTTCTTCTTTTTCTAAAGTTCACAATGGATGAAATCCTACTCCTAGAAACCTGTCCACATGCCTTCACACGCCATTAGAATCTATGCCAGCAAAACGTAGTTTTGGCATTCAGCAAGCCACGTCATACAACCGCATCATCATCTCACATAAGCAATGAGGCCGAGTCATAATCCACGTCAATAAGCCACGACAACATACACGTCAGCATAAAGGATGTCCAATCATCGACACGTCGTCAAACACGTCAACATGTCCAATTATAGCCACGCCATCAGCAAAGGTGATTGCCACGTCATCCCACATTACACGTGTCTAATCTCCATTGTCCATGTGTTTCTCTATCATTGCCACATCATCATCTCGATAAGCAGCCACATCATCGTTGACTCATTCATGGTATACACGTGTCATAATTTTATTGGTACATGTGTCCTGCAGTGCCACATCAACTTTCTTCTCTTCTGGTCTGATTTAGTTTGATTCGATTCAAAATTTTTTCACCATCAACCGATTCATCCTCTTTTCATTATGTTCTTTCACAAACCATAGCAGTTTCTAAGGTTTTTGATCATCCTGAATCTATTTTTGGGGTCCATTTTATCAAAATTCAACTCTACACTCACGTTTTCTCTTTTCGTTGATATTTTCTTAATATGGATGCTTTCAAGATCAAGTTTTCAAACTCAAGGTCTCGTCTTTTATGTCACCTTGAGTTTGAGGAGGAGTGTTAAGGTAATAAATTAGTTAACTTATTTAGCATAATTTTAGTATGTCAATTAGTCAATTATTTCTATTTTTTTATTTAGTTTAGCTCAATTATTTCTATTTACTTATTCAATTTAGTTCCTTATATATAAATACCACTTATATAAATACTTTTACAATATAAGAAATTTAAGAAACTCTTTTTTTTTCTCGTCCACCAATCTAAGATTTTAACAAAATATTAAGTTCCTTTTAGATAATCCAAATGTTAACAAGTACCATGAAAGACATTGAAAATTCAATTAATGTAAAATATCTTTTAACATGCTTCTCAATATTATTTATTTATTATGATAAATAACCTTAGCAAATGTCAATTAAAAAGAAAAAAAAAAACTAAGTAATTCGTGCAAACATGTGATAGAAGTGGAAATTATTTCTCTTTTATGGTAATCGTTACATTTTAGATACAAATGAATATGATTAACTTGGTTAGCATTATATCTATGGATGCATTATTTTAATTTTAAAATTATAAATATTTAATATTTTAAAATTAAATAAATAAAAATAAATACTAAAAAATATTTAAAATATATAATAAATTATTATAAATCAAATTTAATAACTTTATTTAATAAATATATTATATTTTTAAACAAATTTATTGATACTACCCATTCCAGTACGATATAAATGAGTATAACCTGCATGAGATAGGATTAGGATCCTAATTCTTACCTTTACCACACGCCGACTGAAAGTCAAAGGCTGCGTGGGTCCAATATTGATACTTTTATTGACGATTTTGTCACTCGTTCTGGTCCCACCCGTTTTGTCTGAAATTCCACAGGAAGCCAATAACATGTTGACACTTGGAATTCCTCCCTACTTAATCCATTCTCTCGCTTTTGTCCTGTGTGTTTCGGTTCACTCCAACATTCATCGACCATAAATGAAATAATTATTTCAAAATAAATTTAGATTATTCTCCAAAAGGAAAATATTCAAAAAATTTTGAATAGAGCAAAAGCTCATAACTATTGAAAAAAATCAATTAGGGATTTACTTAATATTATATTAAATTTAGCATAACTTTGCATCAAGTAAATATAACGATTAAGTAATTTTTTTGTTTGAATTTATTATTACATAATACCTGAGAGAAATTCAAGTGATTAAATACAAATTTGGTTATATTATGTACATTAAATAATAAAATCTTTTATAAAATTAGTGAATTCAATGATAATAACAAATGTCTTAATACATATATTAAGAATTATATATTTGATGAATAAATTTAATTTAATTTACCGATATTTATTGGGCTAAGTGGTGAAGAGTTTAGCGATCTTTAAGCAAAATTTCGATTTTGAATTTTTTGAACGAAGAAAAAGGTGCTAGAAAAACTTTTATCATGTTTGAAGTCAGAACCAATTCGACTTTCAAAAATAACCAAAGTTTAATATAATTATTAGATATAGAAGGATCTTAGACCAAAAGTTATTTTAACTTAATTAATTTTTTCGATGATACAAATAAAAAAAAAGTTGTTCAAAGTTGTTTTGACGTTTCTTAAATGATTTTATGACAACTTTATTGCTTCTACTCCAAATAATTCAATCAAAATACATATCCATTTATGAAGACATAAAAATGAGGGAATGGGATTTAGACTTTAGACCCAACTAAGAGCTGATTTAGTATTTTTGTTTGAAAAGTTTTAGGCCGAAGAAAGTTTTCATTAAAAAAAGTGCTTAGAAAAGTAGGTTTAAAAAATTTCATAAAAATATGAATTAAAAATTTTTTGAATATTTAATATTATTATAAAAAATAAAATTTAAAAAAATAAATTTAAAATAATACAATTTAAGAATATAACGATAATAAAATCAGTTTTTTGAAATACAAATATTTTTTTTATTTTTTTAATTTAAGTTATCAAATTATGATATTAATAATAAAAATTAAATTATTTATTTATTTAATGTTATAGTTGTGATGAAATATAATTTTTAACTTTAAAAGCAATAAAAATAGTAAACGGATCCAAAGAGGCCTCAGAAACCAAAGTCCATCAAAGCATTTCTTACCAAACGGGAGCAAAAAAGTTTCTCGCCACTTTCCTTTTCTATTTCCATTTCTTCTTGCAACTCCTTTCCTTCCAAGCATCCAAAGCCCCACTCAGATATTCAACCAAAAATAAAACAAAATCTAAATGGAAACCTCTCAATGGCCGAGCCCTAACCCGATTTTCCTTGCATCTCCCAAAAGCCACAGTCCTAACACCAGCAGCAGCAGCAACGCCAACCCACGACCGCCAACTCCGCCGTCACAACAGCCTAAACCCGTCATCAGATCGGAGTCTGCCAACCCCTGCCAGACAACTTTCGTTCAAGCCGACACTTCCTCTTTCAAGCAAGTCGTCCAGTTGCTCACAGGATCCTCCGAGACGGCCAAGCTTGCTTCTTCGCCCAAGCCAATTCCCTCCCCTCAATCGGATCCGAACCCGAAAAGCCACATCCCTCCCATCAAATCCATCCCCAAAAACAAGCAAAATTCTGGGTTTAGACTTTACGAACGAAGGAGCTCTCTCAATAACCTCAAAATCAACCCCTTGAACCCGGTTTTTAACTCTAACAATTCCGGCTTTTCTCCCCGAAAACCCGAAATACTCTCCCCTAGCATTCTAGACTTCCCTTCATTGGCTCTTAGCCCGGTTACTCCCTTGATACCCGACCCATTTGATCGATCTGGGCCTGGAAATTACACGAATTGTTTTAATAAAAATGCAAAACTAGACGAGAAAGCTGAAGAGAAGGCAATCAAAGAGAAGGGTTTTTATTTGCATCCATCACCGGCATCTACGCCTCGAGATTCGGAGCCTAGGCTTCTCCCACTTTTTCCGGTTACTTCACCTAGAGTTTCACGTTCTTCTTCTACTTCTTCTTCTTCTTCTTCTTGAAATTAAAAAATAGTCCTTTTTTTTTTTGCTTCTTTTGATGTTGTCGTAAGATGGGAAATGGAAGCTGAAGGTGAAAAAAAGAGGCAATATTTGTAATTTTGGATACTTAAAGGGAAATGAAGAAGAAAAATATTTGCTTCAATTGTTAAGATTTATGCTGTTTCTGGATTGTTTTTGTTCTTTGTTATGTTTGGATGCTAGGAAATTTTAGACCCTGATTTAAGAAAAATAAGAACATAATTAAAAATCATTAATTTCATCTTAGTGAAATATAAATGGATGACTGTGAATTGAATTCAATGGGAGAATCATTGATTTTTACTAGTTTTTTACTCGTTCTGGCTTAACTTCCTTTTTTCTGTCAATAAATGCAGAAGACGAGTGAGTGAGAGTCTCTGAATCTCAATCAGTTCCATTGCTTTTAGACATAAATAAACAGTGTAAAAAGTGCAGACTAGGGAAGCAATTAGAAGAGTGAGTAGGGGAATTGGAATTCGGAAAAGTTTTGCTTGTATCAAATGGCAAAAGCAGCTTTGAGGGTAGCTGAAAAAGAAAGAGTGGACAAATGGGGGCAAGGAATCTTTGATTCTTTTTGTCTTTGTTTTTCCTTTGCCAGGGATTAAAACAAATGCCAAGAAAGGCAGGCATTTTCTATGAGCTTGATATTCTTGCTTAGTGATTTGTACATTTATAATTTTATACTTCCTCAATATGTGATCTAGGCTCTATGCACCTACAACAGACAACAAGATACATGTGCGCCGAAGGCATTCGGATTTAATTTGAAAAAAAAAAACACTCAAAATTTGATTCATTTATCGTCGAATTGATCTATCGAAGTAGTTACATTTAAATATTTTAATGGTTGATTGGAGTAGCTTACGAGTTTAATTAAAATTTTTTAATTAATATCGAAAAATTTTAATTTTGATTTAAGTGTGAATAATCAAGTTTGAAGTTGAAATTGAACACGAGAATTAAACTCTTTTTTTTTAAAATTAAAAGCGTGTAATTGGGCAAGTTTAAACAATTTGATTTTTTCCTCAAATTGAGTTTGATCTAAACCTTGAACCTCAAATCTTGAATCAAGTTCAATTTTTTTATGATTTGAGCTCGGCTATCCTTGGGCAACACCTTTTAGTCTACTAAGGGTAGATCCAGCATAATGGGTCATTATGGAAAATAAAAACGTTTCCATTGGATATGATTATAGATCCCATTCAATCTTTACCAATCGTATGCAACTTGTAATGCTGAATTTTTAAGATGGAGTTAGGATTTTTGGCCATAAAGGGGTATCTATTGACGTATGAGGGTGGTAGGGTCCAAAATTCTACAAGAGACTGTGATAAATCTGGTGGCCTTGATGACCAACTGGGGTACCATTTCAGCCACAAAAGGGTATTTTATTAGGACAGTGTGGATTCAAGGTCCCACTTGGATAAGAAGGGGTGGATTGAAAGGGAAAGCGAAAACATGTTTTTTTTTTTCTTTTGAGTTGCTTGAATAAGAGGGTACTTTAATATAACAAGAAAACTTTGAATTGCTGTAAAAGCAATCATGCAAAGGTATTTCATCTTTTACTCTGCATTTTTGCATTTAAACATTGTTTTAAGTTTTAAGTCCTATTCTTTTGACTCGAATGAGCCCAAAATGTAATGAATGGAGACATGCGAAAATGCAGGTGGAAAATAGGGTGCGGGACTCATGATGAAAGAGGGGGAGGGGGGGAAGAGAAAAAGATATATGTTGGTATTGCGGCTCTGCATCCCTGCGGTTGGTGGGTTATTCATTGGCAATTTTGAAACTTCCAAGTGGGTCGGGAAAAGATGATATAAAACGATTATGTTAGATATTCTTTCTTTCGTTCAAATTATATCACATAATGAGATTATTATAAAAAAATTAATTATTAAAATAAATATTTAATATTTAATTATTACATATAATATGCAATAAATATATATATTTTTAAATTTAATCATGTAACCATAATTTTAAAAAAGTATATGGACTTACGTGAAATAGCTATTTCATTCCTTTTTTTTTTTTTGCACCAATTTATCAGCTTAATAGGTCTCTTCTGTCTTCACTATCAAAATGATGAAACCTCTTTTGCACCAATTTGTCATATATGTAGTTGGATGGCTTCTTCAAGCCTTCCTTCTAAAGGCTTGAAAATAATATCTCACTCACCAATGTAAGCTTGGGTTATAGAATATGATTTCAATGGTTAGAATTAGATTTTTTTTTTTAAATATTTAAGGTTATCACAAATTGAATTCTAATCATTGAAATTAAGAGTTTAATATTTTATTCAAGTATTAGGAAAGGATCATTGAAATATTTTCTTAATATTTGAGATTGTCACAAATTGAATTCAGATCACGAAAAATTAGAGTTTAATATTTAATATTTTACTCAAATATGAGAATATAAATATAATCACTCAAATATATATATATATTTTTTAAAATATTTGAAGTTGTCATATAGTAGGTAAAAGTTACTGACAATCTCTATGCTGTAGTGAAAGAAACATTTTAATCATATACTATTGAATTCAATGTTCTTAATTTATACACTTTTGAAATTATAGTAAATAAAAAAAAATTATTAACGGTGGTAAAAAAATCTATAAATGCCAATAAAATGTTGGCATGTCATGTGATGTTGTAATTTTAAATTTTATACAGAAAAATGACCCAAACCCCACCTAAACCCAAATTTATTTTTATACAAAATTTAAAATTCTACATCACATGACACATTAGTATTTTATTAGCATTTTAATAGTTTTTTTAATACTGTTAACTATTTTTTTCTTATTTATTACAATTTTAAAAGTACATAAATTAAAATAATAAATTTAATACTACAAAGGCTAATATGCTCCATTTACTGTAATACATGAACTTTTAGTAAACTTTTACCTCCCATAGTATGTTGATAAAGTATGTTTACTCATATAGTTAGCCCATACCGTTAAAGTGTTAAATTTTTAATTTTAGTGATAAGATTCAATTTCGAACAAACTCAAACGTAAAAATTTTGTTCAAATTATCGTGTTCAATGGAAAAACAATAAACTTTATTTCAACCTCATTATCTTTTAATAATAATAAATAAACATATATAATATCTACGGTTGCTATAAGTTGACATGGTAAGAAGTTGACAAATAAATAAGGCTGTTAAAACTTATATATAAATATTAAAACATTGAAAGGGAACTGTAATTTTCTTTGAAGGAAAAGAAAAAAAAAAGATATAAAAGGGGAAAGAAGTGAGTGTAATGGGATAAAGACATTTAATGATATTTAGATAACAAAGTTTATTAATATTCCATGAAAAAGATTTATAATAAGAGTTATAAAGATTTAATATATTTAAGTCATCTAATTTATAGGAATGACTGATTTTACAACTACACTAAGAAATCAATTCTGCAAAATGTTAGAACTCTCAAGGGTTATTGATGGAGAGCTTGTACATAAATTTTATACCTTTACCTTATACTCGGTAATTTGTATATTTATATTATTTTCATATATTTTTATATGTTACAATCGTGTTTAAGGTAATATATACCTATATGAATTTTGATATACATGAAAAGATCATGTCATATAAAATTTTGATACATTTATATATTTATATCTTATTCATGTAAATTTTTTGTATCATATTATATTTAAATAAATTTCTCGTGTCGTTTTCATATCTAATAATTGTATTACGTATAAAGTTACTGAATATAAATTTTTTTAAGCATATAGATGGCACCATTTGACTATTAAACCTATGCTTAAGATTCTACCCAAATGAACAGTAGGCATAACAATCTTTTATATCTTTGTTGCATATTTTTGTAAGATATTCAATAACATTATTTAAATCAAGTTATGCATAATCATTCAAACGCCCATATTTTACTCGAAAAAACAATTCCTGAAGACAAACAAGGAGAACCGGAATCAAATTAATTTATTACATTTATTTCAATAATGCAAATACAACAATTATTATATATATATATATATAGGTTTAACTCAGATTGCAAAATTATATGCTTCATCTTGTGTAGAAAATATCATGTGTATGTGTGTCTCTGTGTGTGTGTGTGTAGATATACATATATATATATATATATTAGCCTTTGTTTTTTATTTCCTTCATAAAATACATAATATTAAGAAGAACTGCAAATTACAAAAGCATGAACACCATGACCATCTTTTGCACCACCCTTATTAGCACATATGAAACAGATATATTAATTTATGACCAAACACAAGGCCACAATAGAAGTGATAATTTTTTTTTTTCTGAAACAAGGAAAATAAATAAAGAAATGGAAGAAGATTTAGAGAGGGAAATATTGCAAGCTCTATAAATCCTGGAATGAAATATATCTTAAGGTTTGAAAACAGCAACGTTTTTGGGTTTGATTCTCTATCTTTGGGTAAATTTTTTGTCTTTCAATTTTCAACCAGTGAACCTATAGCAATGGGTGATGACGCTACAACCACGATTGTAAGGGTTAGCTCTTCTCATGCTTTGGCAGTTGTAGTAGGAGCGTCCACGACGGTTGCACGGGACCGAGTTTGCCCTAAGGGCGCCATAACTGATGTATCTTTTTCTCTGAGCGAGTTGGCGAATATTTGTCTCCGAATCCATCAACGTGTCGGTTCCATCTTCGACGTTGCAGCGCCCACCGATGCATGAATCCGTGCCATCATCGACGTCGTTGCCCAAATGTGCTAGACCCCAGCTGGCCTCGTGAAATTTGGTGGTGGATTCGGCTGCCATTGCCAAGGTCAAGACAAGATACATCAGCCAGACCTTGGAACCCATTTCAGGAACGTTCCGAAAACGAAAAAATGAAAAGAAGCCTAAATGTAAAGAAAGAGCGAATCTGCCCTTCCTGGGAAAGGAGGGGACGAGCAAGATTAGAACAATTGCGGGGAGATTGTGAGCTTGTTTGGCTAAAAAGAAAAAAGAGCAAGACAAGTAATTTACAAGATAAGATTAGTGGTTTACAATTGTATGATTTAAGCTAATTTTCTTTTTTCAGGGTGCCCGATTCTTGCTCGTTGTCTTTTGGTTTTGTTCTTTTTCGGGTTTTTTTTTGTTTGTTCTTTTTTTATTATAAGAAAAAAACTAGCTGTTTCCACGGCAGCCGATGCCTGTAATTGGAATGTTAAATTAATTATTCAAGCTCCTTAGTTGGCTAACTTCGCGTGGCTGACGAT
>JBBYHO010238836.1:4249-17264 GCA_038382025.1 Adansonia gregorii | reverse complement strand
AGAATTCAGATTCGTAATCAAAATTTTCTCATTGGCTATTTTTTTGTCCTAAAAGGAAAACGGGAAACTTACATCGAGCAATCAACAAGGGCTTTGAATGGCTTGACAGGCTAACAAATCAGCAACCTCTAAAGGAAACAACTGCGATAAAAAATCCATCGTCGACATGATTCGGTGTCCGGTCATATCTCAGAACGAAATATGAACACGATGACGATGAGCCCATCTATAATACGTTGAACACCAACAACGGTCACATCCTAGGGATTAGGAGGAAGCTTCTGCTGCATTTCTACGAAGCCAAATTTCAACGTTGAAGAACTAGACTTTTGACCCATCATTAAACCAAATTTATTTTATATTACAATTTGGCTCACCTTCAAAGTATCTCTTTCTCATCCAAGCATCACGTAATTTACTGTTAGATATTTGTGCATTAGATATTTATATATTGTCAAAGATGACATCCTCTAACCTCGTTAAAAATTCATATTATTTAATAAATTTAATTTTTATAAATTTTAATTTAAATTAATATTATTTTAATATTTTTATAATATAAAAAAATAAAATAAATTTTTAATTTAAATATAAATAAAAAATTTTAAATTTTAAATCATAATTCAATCCAATCTGTAGAGCGATGATAGTTTTTAAATTGGTAAGTTTGTTTTGTCCAGAGCTTGTTGGTACATGAGTTGGCGTATATCTCTACAGGCGAAAGTTTGAGATTTGGTTCTTTCGTGTAATTGGTCTTTATCAATTTGTCCAATTGCACCATCACATTCAGTGACTTTGAGTTGCATTTTTGAAAGTTACAAAAAGAGAGACCCCCCAACCACCCCATATCCAACCTGCCCGCTAGCCACTTCACCATTGAGCAGTTGTGCCGCTACTACACCTCCATAATCATTAATTTAATGTAAAAAAAAAAAGAATAATAAAAGAAAAAACCCAAAACAAATGCTGATCTGAGGTTTAATCTTATCAAAATGCAGTAATTGGATAAAATTAAACCTTGTAATAATCATGATACCGATACTATTATGGTAAAATTTGTTCTAATAATGGAAATTCTAAGACAATAAAAGAAAAAAGATGGGGTTAGCTTGGATTTCAAGGGATTATATACTCTCCTCATTTAGTAAAAGAGGAACATATGGTGACGATGATACGAATCACTTTTATTGATTCCAATCTTTAAAGATGTTTTGATTAAAAAAATTAAATCGATTTATGATTAAAATTTTTTTAAATTTAAATTTAATTAAATTTAAATCAATTAAATAATTTATTTTATTAATTAAAAATATTAAAATATAAATTTATTTTTATTATTTATATATTTTTATAATTAAATTTAAATAATTATTTTATTTTTAAATAATAATTTAAACTATAATAAGACGAATAAACCACCATATTTAGGTGTAAGTAGTAATTAGTGGTTTAGTACCACCAGTAAGAATTGGAATAGGGAAGGAAAAAAATAAAAGCAACATTTAAAAAAAAATTAAAAACATTAAATATTGGAGTTTGCTGGTATTTTTCCATGGGAATCATCATCAGCCACCTTTTACTTTGTCCGTTTCACAACTGAACCGTACAGGTGGCTAACCTCTTCCTTCAGATGCCAATCCCCGCGCTTCTCTCTCTTTCTGTCTTTCTCTTTCACTTCTAATATGGGTACTCTTACTCGGTTAGTTTGGTCATAGTTTCATCTCCAAATTTTGGCAGTAAGTTACTGTCTTTCATGGGTTTTTGTTGATTCATGCCTTTTTTTATTCTTTCCTGGTGCCGGTTTATATTCTAAGATTTCTAGTCCTTGAAAAAGATCTCAGCTTTTTTATGCCTTGATTATCTCTTGGTTTGCTTATTTTGATGTGGTTTCTTATACTGTTGCTGGTCTTGGTCTTGCTACTCTTCTTCTTGTTTTCTGCTAGTTACTTCATGTTTTGAGAAATCTCAAATTTCATTTCATATGGGTTTCTTTTTCCTTAAATTTTCAGGGAACTTCATTAACTTCTGTTAGAGTTAATTGTTTACAGCCACAAAGCAAGAAGTTGTATGCTTACTAGAATAATTGCTTTTAAAGTTGAAAACTTTGGGGGCATTTATTGAGCAATTCTCCCCTTAGAACTTAATAATACTTTTTTTCATGAGATGATGATGATGGTCATTTTCTGGGATGCATAATCTGCTTGAAAATTTTAATTATTGCCTTTTCCTTTCCTTTCCCCCCCCCCCACTGATGATAGTGCTGGGAGTTTGGTTGAATTTTAAAGGTATATTAGCACTTTATTTGGAATTCTTTTGTGGGGAGCAAGTTCATTCCATTTTTATGATATTTCCTCAATTTTCATCCTAGGGTGTCAATTTCACTAAAAGTATTATTTGAATCAGAATTCAGAACTTTTGCTCTCATCCATGTCAAAGGCATTTGTGTCAAAGGCATTTGGATGCTTTTGCAGATGAAGTCCTTTGAGTCTGTAGTTGCAACTTGAAATACCATAGGGGAAAAAGAAGCAAAGAATTTCTTCTAACCTCAATTTACTTTCTGGTAGGCACACTAGCAGGATAGGGAAGAAGCATATGCTTTCAAACTCCCAGTATCTTTAAATCTGGGAAGGTAAAGCTCTGCTTGATATATTATAAGCAGCAATTTAGAAATTCAATGGTTAATGGATTTGACTGAAATCTAAGAACCATATTGTTTTGAGTTCCATTCAAGCAAGATAGACTACTGGAGGTCCACATTCTTCTTATTATTATGGTGCTAGTTTTCTGCCAGTCTGTTTTGCTGATGTATTAACCTATTTTTGGAATTTAGAACTGATCATGTTAGTTAAATGTTTGCACAATTATGGCATAGACTCCCAAAAACTTGAATTATATATTATTATTATTATACTACCTGTTAGTACTAATAATTAAAGTCTATATGCAAAATTTTGGGGAGATCATATAAAATGCAAGTCAATATTATTTATCTTATCTTGCAAGTTCCTATCTGTTGTTGTTGTTGTTCTTCTTCTTCTTCTTCTTCTTCTCGTTCTCATGCCTTGTTTTTCATTTCTAGCGGACAGTATTAACTGACAGGACAAAATACACTATAAATATTTGTATGTCCAGTTGACGAGATAAAAATATATTGAAGTACAGTCCTGGCTATAATGATGAATACTACTTTAGCTGTTCCCCTGAAAGATCAGAAAGAAAAAGCGAATTTCCTTCTTGAGGTACATCACTTTGGATCAGCAATTTCATGTGATCATCTATTTCTGTACAAAGCTCTCCCTTCTTTCGATTAGTTTTTGAGCCTTGAAATCATGTTGGTTTCAGATTGCTAACACAGAGAAGCAGTTGTGGGCGTTAATCCACACCAAAGGTTTATTGCACTCTGATGTTCGGGACTTATACCATAAAGTCTGTTTAAGTTATGAGAGTTTCATTTTGAATGATCATGAACTGACAGAACTTCAAGAGGTTGAATATTCACTGTGGAAGCTACACTATAAGCACATTGATGAGTTCCGAAAAAGAAAAAAAAGAAGCTCAGCTAATTCAGAAAGTATGACATCTGCAATGGCCTCAAGTGGTTCTGGTGACAAACGAATAGAAGGGTTTAATTCATTTCTTCTAGATGCTACTGAATTTTACAAAAAATTGATTGTGAAAATCAGAAGTCGTTATGGGCTTCCAGAAGAATCTTCCTCATTTAAAAGGGGTGGCATCAATGCTTCTGTTCAACCAATGAAATTGCAGAAATGTCACTTTTTATGTCATCGCTTTTTAGTTTGTCTTGGGGATCTTGCTAGATATATGGAACAATTTGAAAAATCTAGTGTCCTCAAGCATAACTGGTCTGTTGCAGCTACCTACTACTTGGAAGCTGCAATAATTTGGCCAGATAGCGGAAACCCCCAAAATCAGGTATTTTAAGTGTTTTCTTATTTTCTCTATTGATATATCTCGATAAACATGGTATCAGTGCCAATTATATAGAACTCAGTTGCATTTATAACATTTGAATTCCCAATTTCTATGCATATAACCTATCATGTTCAACTTTAGTTGGCAGTATTGGCTACATATGTGGGTGACGAGTTTCTTGCTCTATACCATTGTGTAAGAAGTTTAGCTGTAAAAGAACCTTTCCCGGATGCTTGGAACAATCTCATTTTACTATTTGAAAGGGTAAGACTTATACCGCTTGCTTATGCGTTGCAAATAAATTTTATCATTTAGATATTCATACCAACTTTTCTGATTTCCAAATGCTTGTTGTGATTTTGCAGAACAGGTCATCTCGTTTGAATTCTCTTTCAAGTGAGGTGAACTTTGATTTCTTAGAACCATTTGAACCTAGTGATAACCAGGTGAAATCACAATCAAATAGGAAGATTTCAGATGGCTGTCAATTGAAGGGTGAAAATGATAACTCTGCAGAAACAAATTTTTGGCCACTTCTTATCAGAACACTAAGTTTCTTCTTTTTAGAATCCAGGTAATTTTTGTGGCCACAAATTAACAGAATTAGTTCATTTCGGGTATAAATCCGTTTTAAGTCTCTGTATGCTAGTTTGTCTCATTCAGTATCATACTATCATATTGATGCTTTTCATGTGCATAAAATCCTCCTTAGTGGATAAGCATATAGAGGGCATGAAGAATTAACTTTCAAGTTGCAAGCATGTACATACGATGACACTAGAACCTAATATGTCTTACAAATCAGCAGATTTTTTCTCATAGTTTCTTTCTGTAAATTTGAATGCCGCAAATCTTACTCAACTTAAGGTGGTTAGCTTATCAATTTGCTTCATGTTGTTAAATTAAGTCGGAGATGGAAGTGTTATTATGTCTTATGACTTCTGCCTCTCTTACCTTAATTAGGATTTCATCAATTGTATATTTTAAGGATAAGATATAAAGCTTTTTGGTATTTAAATTCCACTTTTGATAAGTTCTCGTGTTCTTGGCTTCTTTTTGACATGAGGCAGTTTGGAGGGCTTCCCTTGTGCTTTTGCATCTGCCATGAGACTGTTGAATGTTATTATGGATTTAGATGATATCGAACTAAGCGCAATGTTGGAGTCCTATCAGCTTATGGATTCGGCTAGAACAGGCCCTTTCCGAGCTCTTCAAGCTGTTTCCATTTTCATCTTTGTCTTCCATAATCTAATTAATAGCCCAGAAATGCAAGCGTCGAAAGATAGAAAGAATAAGCAACAATTTGAGTTGATACAATTAGCGTTGACTGAGACATTCTTCTTCATGGGACGTGTTGTTTATAGATGTTTGAAGGCAAGTCCTTTGGACTCTTGTCCCCTTCTACCAGCTGTACTTGTTTTTGTGGAGTGGCTGTCGAGCATGCTTAATGACGTCGAAGCACATGGGGTGGATGAGAAAACTAAAAGCTCTATATCTTATTTTTTCACTGCTTTTATTGACCTCTTGATGCAGTTCAATGTTAGGGTTGAAGTTTTGTCCCATCTAAGAACTGCACTGTGGGAAGACTATGAGTTGAGGGGTTTTGCACCATTAGCTCAAATACATGTTTCATTAGATTTCTCAACTGACTGGGATCAGATAGACAGTTATGAAAGTGGGACCAAATGCCGTATTAAGCGTATAATCGATGCTGCAATGAAGATTGCAAACAGATCAAATGGTTCCATTAAGTGGATCACCTATGATAGTGTGGGAAGGAAATTCTATGCGAAAGATACAGATGAAATGCCCGAGAGACAAGAATCAGAAAAAGTAGAGTCCACCAATTCTGATGTAAATGTCAAAGAATGCGAGGCAGAGATTGCAAGTGAAAATCTAAGCAGCCATCTCGTTGACGAGAAATCAGTTGCCACAGAAGAGGAAGAAGTTATTCTCTTTATGCCTCTTACAAGATATAATTCGGCACCACTCTATGCGAAAACTAATAATGCAAAAGACCCTGCATCTCCGAATGAAATGGAGGAAACCATTCCTTCTGATGAATGTTTGCGCCGTGCTACGTCCCTACTTATAGCCCAAAACCAGGCCCATGGTGATACTTCAGATTTTCATTTTGACATCTCTAATTTCAGGGGCAGCAAGCCCTTAAAGCAGCAGGAGACTTTTGTAAAAGATACTCCGGTGTTCTCGTTTTCAGAAGCCCCCATTGCTGCTGGGCCACCCTCCCTCAGCGCTTGGGTTCTAAACAGAGGAAGTTTAAGCAGTACTGAAACGGGGAGAAGTGATGTCAGTAGACAGGGCTGGAGCCCCAGTGCGGAAATAGCTACTTCATCCCTGAGTGATCTCTCTATCCATAAAATTGAGGATTCTGTCACTTCTTCGGCATCTGAAGCTTTGACCAACAATTTCTCGCTGCCTTCATATGCAGCTCCTGTTCCTTCTGCCCCTTTATTGCCTGACAATGCTGCTTGGTTTACTGGTACTCAATCTAGTTTTGCCGAGGTGAAGGGCTCTGGGTACATTTATAAACCAGAGAATTTTTACGATGTATCAAGGATAAGTGGCTTCCCCAATTGGTCTCCCAATAGCCAGCTTAATTATGGTCATGCTATTCCAAGTTTCATGGATAAATACCCTCCATTTAGCGGGATGACGTCTTCAGAATGGCTTCGTAAATACAGAGAAAGTTGCAAACTTGAGCGCAGCAACAACCATGCACGGCCTATCAACTATTATGCTCCGGGGAACCCCATTCCTGCTCCTCATGTTTCCCACTTTGGTCTTTTCGATCAATACGGAGTTCCTTCTGTTTCAAATCCAACAATTTATTCGGAGAGTTCAATATTGCATCCAGGATTTCCCCTTGTTTACGGCGTGGAGGAACTGAGAAGGGAAAAGCCGTTTCATGGTTATCAAAGACCGAGCCCTTACGGCTGTGGTGCCATGACCGAACTTAGAGACGAAACGCAGCCACTCTTGCAGTATCTAAAGGAGAAAGAATGGCTACTCCAGCAGGATCCAACCCTGAGAAATCCTACTTACATGGGAAATTAAAAGCTGAAGTTCATACTGTTGATAAAAAAAAAAAAAAACCCTTTTCTCGAGGCTTCAAGGATCTTATTGGACGACTTTTTTTCGCTAGGACTTGATGTCAGTTTAAACAAGTATGATAACTGTGCATGCATGTGCATGCATGTACCTACATATATATGTGAAGAAGTTGAGAAATGTGTACTATGTTTTAGTCAGTTCTCACTGAAAAGTGGTGTTCAAACTGTGAAGGAGTTCCGGGTTGTCCGCAAGTATTATAGATCAAGGGTGGTTTTATAATAACTTAATGTTCTCTTGCTGATCAGATATGTTTTCTCCCGTAAATTTGCTTCCATCAAATAAGGTAGCTGTGCAAAAGGCCAAAAGCCATGAAAATGCGTTGTAAGAAAAAAAATTAATTTCCATTGCCGGGAATCGAACCCGAGTTTCCTCGGTGAAAGCCAGACGTCCTAACCGGTGGACGACAATGGGTTTGTACTTTGAGTTTTTGGGAAACTCATTATAAAACGATAGCTATGGATTCTACTTCAGCCGACCGACCAAAGCCTCTACTTTCTGCCTCGTGAGGGCATTCATAAACTCAAGATCAAAATATCCAAGATTAAACTCAAATGGACAAGAAGCAGTCAACAGGAGGCGATATATCATCAGCCCAAGCAGTTTTACTTGGAGCTTTAGCTCCGGGTGTCAACGTCAGTGCAATTTCCTTCTCAAAGATCTGCCTTAATTTTTCTGTTTACATATGCATAATATTTGCAGGCAATATTTTTTGTAGTTCCTAATCAAAGGTTTGGACTTTTTTGTTGTTTGGGTTTCAGGGTCCCACATGGAATATACTAAAATCAACGTTCTTGATGTTGGGTCTTTCCCTTGCTGTTATGTTGGGTTTAGCATTCTCCTCCAGTGACTCTTCCTTGATTCTTCATGTTGCTTTCCTTGTTCTCATAACAGTCACCCTCTTCTTGCTTCTTAACTGGTAATATTTCTTAATTCTATGCTCAAACCCATTAATTTTTGACCCGGTTTTTTTTATTCAGTTGAACATGGATTCATAGTTTTCAAGGTTTTTTTTTTCTTTTTTTATTAAATTTTGGAGTTGCTTTATGTGTTATTCTTGTTTTGATTGTTACGGAAACATGTGATCGTGTATAATCATTAAAACTAGCTTGATGTTTGCATTGTTTAATCTTGACCTAGCTACATATATGCATAAAATATTTCTTGCTTTTTCTCGTTGGATCCAGGAGCATACTTATTGAGCTATGTTGGATTGTCAAAGGTATTTGTATTATAATTATCTATGTTACCTGGTTTTGGGTTTGAGTGTTGGACAAAGTTATGCATCTGACACCTGTATCTAATATGTTCAATTTTTTTCTAAGATTTTCATGTATTTGGAGGGTTCTTGGAGCATCATATCTTCATACCATGTTCATGTATGCATCTGACTTGGGTGACTGACACTGATACTTGAAGGAAATGAAGAGTCTAAGCATCATAGATAATTATCATGATTCTCTCAGGCTTTAATGGTTTGGCATTTTAGCACTTGACTACCTAGAGAAACACTGGGAGGCTTCTCTGACCCCCCACCAACCCCGTTAGAAATTGGTTTCCTTTTTTATCTGAAAAAGGAAGTGGTTTTACAACCTATATTCGGCAATATTAATTATGTCACCTTAGTGAAATTTTGAATGTTTTATCACAAACAGGATGAATGTTGTAGCTTGCAGCATTTATAATGTTCTCCATAGCTGAAGCCAGTTAGGCATGCTCTTGTCATGTATATTTCTCTTAGATTAGATAGCACTTAGGATTGAACCTGCAAATTGCTTACACGACTGGCTGTTAATTACGGCACATAGCATGGTTTAGATAGCAAGGGTAGAAGTTGGGAGCTCTGAATTTTGTTTCAATCATGTTATAAAATGTCAATTCTTGCATTCTGGCTTTGTTCTTTTCTCAATTTTAGATCAACAAATTGGAGGGAAAAAGGCAAAGGTGATAGGTTTTTTTCTTTATGACAATCTTTATGCAAGCAAGTAATTTTATGCATAGGGATTTAGCTTTTGTTATTGGAACATGTAGAGCAGCAAAATTGAAATCTCTATTTTTCCTTAGTTGGGAATTTTTACTTTGCATACACCCTGAATTAGGTTGATTGGATTTTTTACGCAGGTTTCTTGAACAGACTGGTTTGGTTTCTGTCGAACGTCAAATGCAAGAGATGGACTTAATACCGAACAATCATCAGAGATAATCAATAAGAAGCAAGTTAACAGATGAATTACTTTTCTTTTTTTCTTAACATTTAGATAGCATTACAAGCGAAGATGTCATCAACAATAGGAAAGGGATGGATGACAAGAGGATACAGTACGATATTCATTTCTACAGTTTGACCAAATCATAGTGTGCTACTGTGCTTCCTTCTCTTTCCTGGGAATCACATCTGAGGCACCATCGTTAGTCGCTCTTTGCTTCCTTCTCCTTATGTTTGCTCTTCTTGCTCTTGATGAAGCAGAAGCATGAGCAGCATGGGAGCTGAAGCAAAAACTTCATATTTTCGTGAACTGATGTTTCATTTGCAAAAACTGAGTATATATAGAGCCTCCATCCTCAGTTTTTTTTTTTTTATTGTTATTGCTTTATTCTCATATTCATTTCTGTCCTTGGATGCTATTAACTTTTCTCTTTGTTTGAGATAAGAAGATGCCTAACTTCTCAATGATATATTCATTATATTCATAGCCATTGGATTTCTTATGCTTCTTTGTGCGGATCATGCTACTGCCTTCCCCCCCCCCCCCAAAGAATAAAAAGCCCATGCTTTTTTGTTGTTTTCTTGGCAAAAAAAGACTTATGTTTTGGCAAGGAATAAGCAGTTGCAGCTGGCAATGTTATGTTATATTGCTCAAAATCTTCATTTTTTTTGAAGTATGTATTTTTAGATGTGTACGGAATATAATTTTTCTTAGATCGCTTAACATGTAAAAGTAGAAAAATTGAATATATTCATGTTGGATATGTACTTGTATTAAATATTTGCATCCTAATTCGAGTAACAACATAAATGTTATGTGTAAGGGAGAATCTCAAAGCTGGCTCTGTACAATAGGAAACTATTTACCCTCCAAAGAAGCTAACAATTAACAATCTTTGCCAACATGTTGCCTTTAATAAATTTAGAAACGATGGTTTCTTCACTGAAAATTTTTACAATCAACATCGTTTTCGTTGTCTTGTCTTGAATAACATTGAAGCGTTACAATTTTTTTGGAGGGGCGAGTGTCGCACCGGCTGGACATCGTTGTGAGGAAAATGGGTCGGTTCAAGCTTTGATCCCGAATGAATATATCTGAGTTCAGACTGAGGTCCTTAATAGATCTCTCGTGGACCTTGTAAAAAGAAAGCAGGAGGACTTGAGAAATGTAATGGCCTAATGGGTTGTTATATTGTGACGTGGACCCCAACAAAGCTCCATCTCTTGGGCCAATATATAAACTAATATCTAACTTTTATAGAGTGGGTCCATTTAGGCAGGCGATCCCGGACGCACAGAATCCGACGGGTTTTTCTCAATTATATTTGACATATTACGATATTATCTTTATACTATTAATAAATTAAATAAAATTATTTTATTAATGCTTAAAAATATTGATAAATTTATCTGATTTATTGATAATAAGGTAGTCCACTAAATATAATTCTTTTTCTTAACTTTGTATTTTGTAACCAAATAATGTCGAAGCATTTCACCTACTATTTTTTTCTTACAAATATACAATCACAATAAAATATTATATAAAAGTTAATTTAAACTATAGATTTTACAAGAATATTTCACTTATAATTTTATTTATTATAATATTATAATTATCTAATTCAAATTAAAAATTATATAACGATTCATTACTTATAAATATGAATTTCACATAATTTTTTTATAAATTTTATATAATATTAAATATTAATTAATTAATTATAATATAATTACTATAAATAATATATTTAAAATTTTGAGATACTATTTTTATAAATCTTATATAATTTAAGCGTAGGATTGACTGATTAATTATATTAGGTGATATACAGATGAGAGAACATGTACTGGCTTGATGAACCCACAGGACCCTAAAACATTACAAATGTCCAACACGTGGCACTCTGCCAAGACCTGTCAATCAATTTAGATACCGCCTTTCACGTTCTCGGTCTCCATATGGTGTACATTTGCATGGCGAAGATAAGGGGAAAGGAAGAACTAAGATACTATACTCGAGAAGAAACCGTTCGGTGGGAGAAAAAGTAAACGATCCTCAACAATGGCAGCTATGTTCATAGCCAAGAACGCGATGTTCCAGCTTTCGAAAGCGTTCCTTCAAAGTCTTCCTTTCACTGGATCATCCCGCTAAGTCTCACGAGTCTGCTTAATTACCACAGCCTCCAAACACCCTGAGGTAACGTAGCGAAGTCTTCGCTTTTTTCTTCAATTTGAACGACTTATGGAGTTTTTCAGTGATGAATATTTCATGGATTTAACGCTTTCATGGAGTTGGTTTTCGGGAAATTTCAGGGCAGAAATGCATATGAAGAAAGTGACCCCAAAACTGACATGGCCTCCAGGGACAAGGATACCTCAGCCGAATCTGATGAAGTTGAGATGAGCTATGTGCTTGAAGATGCCTCCGAAGATGCCATTGAAGGAGCAAAAGAATTCGCAGACAAAACCAAGGAGAAAACAAAAGAAACCGCCGAATCAGCGGGTGAGGAAGCAAAAGAAGTAACAAACAGGGTGGCGGAAACTGCCCAAAGCGCCAAAGAGAAAGCCAAAGAAGGAACAGAGAGAGCTTCACAAACTGCATACGAACTGAAGGAGAAAGGTAAAGAAAAAGCACACGGCTTGGATGAGAAGACCCAAGAGGTTGCTGATTCTGCTGCCAGTAAGGCATCGGAGCCAATGCAAAGTGTGGGAGAGAAGGCAAAGCAGACGGTTAAGGGAGCCTTGGACGCCGCCAAGGGGACGACGCAAAAGATCAAGGAGACTGTGGTTGGGAAGAGTGAGGAGGAAGAGGCGGAGGTCAAGAGTAATGATGATGATGACGTTGATTTGAGGCGTCCTGCCGGCCGAAGAGAAGATCATGGGAGGAAGTTTTGATAGGAAAAAAGGAGTTAATTTGGTAATGGCTCTATTTAACTATGCAAATAAGTATGGATAAAAGTCCTTTATATTATAAGTTAAGACAGTATTTTAATATTTGTATTATTAAATTAAGTGTTTTAATTTTTGTATGTTTGAAATTGTAGTAAATGAGAAAAATGATAAATGATGTTAAAAAAAATATTTTGCTAAATGTTGAGGTGTCATATAATGAAGAATTTTAAATTTTATACAAAATATAACCTTAAACTCGAGTAAATTCAAATTTATTTTTATAAAATTTAAAATTTTATATTATATGATAAATCAATATTTTATCAATATTTAAATATTTTTTAATATTATTAATTATTTTTTATTTATTATAATTTTAAAATTATAGAGATTAAAATATTTATTTTAATAGTAAAAGAATTAAAATATTTTATTTATTATAGTAGAATTAAAATACTTTTTTATTATAGTATATGGATTTGTAATAGATATTTATCAGTAATTATATGTTTATATATCATATATAAATCTCAAATAACTCAATGGATTAATATAATATTTGATCTAAATGAAGTTTAACTTAAAATGGTAAAAAATGATCATTGTCTTATAATTGTTTTTTTTAGTAGGTCACATTCGAATTAAATCGATTTGAATTATAAAAAATTCAATAAATTATTTAATTAATGAATAATTTATAACATATTTTATTTGAATTATAAAAGATTCAATAAATAATTTAATTGATGAATAATTTTATAAAATATTTTGTTCAAATTCGATCCGTATCTCAATGGACTGTTACATTCATGAATGTTATCTAAGCCAGATCAACGGGTCTATGTTTATCAT
>JBBYHO010238726.1:12125-22604 GCA_038382025.1 Adansonia gregorii | reverse complement strand
ACTGTCTGATGCCATAAGGCTTTGTAACTTATGTTTCAAACGGATGCCCCGAACCCCGCAGGCCTACTAAATTTTGTTGCTGACCCCATATAGCATGCGAAAGCTTGGTCTGTAAATTGTTGAGACTGTAAAATCAGTTGATCACACTAAATGATATCACTTTTCAAAAGAAAAATTATAAACACTTGCACGATCCATGCAAAACGGAAAATGGAGATTATGAATATGGTATAAAAAGATTCCACAATTTTCAGTAGATGGCATGTTAATATATTAGACCATGCACCAGGGTTCAAACGATAATGAAAATAATAGCAGTAAAAGTAGTAATGGACATAATAGTTTGAGAACCAAAGTACTAATTAGATCCGACAATTCGTATATTAATAGCATATTTGAGTTATTTTTATCTATTACAATCATGATTGTGTATATATATATTTTTATCTAAATTTTGACAATTTAATAATTAATGTTATATAAATTTTGACAAATTAATATAAGTTTTAACATTTGAACACCTCTTATTTGAAGTTTTCAATTACCAGGAATTGCGATACCTAAAAAAAAAAAAGAAAGAAAAAATTAATGACGACTTGCCACTTTCCGTGTTCTTACAATGTTGTTTAGGGACAAACTTTTCCAACGTAGACAGTTACTTGTTTTTCACCTTCTGCCCCACCACGTCCCCATAAAATGGTATCTAAAAGTTAATTTACTTAAAGATAATATATATGTATCTACTCTTCAACTCTACATTAATCTATCCGAGAGGCTTGGAAGCCGCCGGAAAAAGTTCAAGCTAACCGGCGGCATGGGGTCTCTAAACATGGGATGCCTTAGATGGTAAAATCCGAATGCCATAGCAACCATTTTTGGTGGTACCACATAAAGTATCAAGGTGATGGCTAAGCAGACCCCAATGAACAATTTTGTAGCCCTAGGGTCCCTCCAAGTCACCAAGGCTTGGACCCTTTCACCTTGGGTCGCAAAATCACCCAAAACAGTTTGAACCCTTCCGGCTAATATTCTCAACCTCGCATATCTGGCCCTAATAATCTCAGGTGGCTTTGAACTTGGCATGGTATCAAATTCCTCATCGAGGTCATCCAGGTCAATTGTTTCAGCCTGGGACAGCCGGATATCCATGCCCGCGGGTATCTTGGGCCGAAACCTATAATACCACACTCCACTCAACACCATATATAGAAACCCTGTTGGAACCATCAAATCTGGGTACCAAACAAGCACCAAATATAGAACATGGACCAACACTGTAGTAACAGGGTTCCTCCACCTCCGGATGTCATCCAACCATTTTGCCAACCCAATTGCCCATGCAAGAGCTGCCACAATCCGAAACCAATTGGCCTTACTCTTTCTCATGCTCCATGTATGAGAATCCGCATCCAACATGTACCTCACTACCTCCTTCCCCAAGGGTGGCTCTGACCTTGATAGCCATTGCGCCACCATCTTTGTTGCAGCTCCACGTAATGCCTCCTGCTGAGACACCCCGAGTGGGCGGACATAGTGCATTCTCGGAAGCAATGGCTGCCCGTAAACCGAACACGTGTCAGATAACAATGACGGGCAAGCAAATCGAACCGCTAACTCAATCTCACCCATTTTCTTTAACCCCATTTTGGTCAAAGTCAACAATGGATACGAACTGGTGTACACTTTGTTACTCTCCAGCGTTGATATACGTATCCTTATTTTGCCAATACGAGAGTCGGGTTTGTCTTCTGAGACGTCAGGAAACATGCGCCAGTTGTCAAAAACCCCGACAGTTAGGACAGTACAGGGGTCATAGACTTGCCACGTGTATTGCTCGTTCCAGCGTGGATCGAAGCTGTCCGTGACGGTCCTAGTGCGGACCCACTTGTTTCCATATTTGGCTACACAGTAAGCATCGGTGGACCCTTTGCCTCCGGCACCCCTGGATTTCATCGGGAGCAAGCCGCGAGCCCCAAGGATCCCCAGCTCCAAAATCCCAATAGTCGGCTTCCAAAGCTGCTTAGCCGTGGGTCTAAAGTCGCTGCACAGATTCGCCGCTTCATCCAGCACGTGATAACCGCCCTCCAAGCACAGCCGCAGTTGGATCCTACCGCAGCAGGACCCGCTCCCACCGCCAGCTCCTCCTTCTCCTCCTTCCAATCCATACCATTTAGATGTCACGTGGCGTTCGTCTATCCGTTGCTCGATTGAGATCAAAGGGATCATGACGTGGCCAAGAAGAATGGCGTCCTTGTTCGTACGGTCCTCCACTAAGAGAATTAATGAATCTTCCATAGGTTCGCCAACGACAAAGATCAAGTCCTCGTTCCAACGCACAGACATACTATGACTGTTCATGTTTCCTCTCCTGGACCGTACAGATTGAAACCCTAGTTGCCCTTTGACTCGAATTTCAGGCACTGTTAAAGGAAGTAGATTCGGCGCAATGTGAAGATCCTGAGCTTCGATAACAGTCAATCTCAAATACCAAAGCTTGGGCGATTGATAAACTTTCGACCGAGTGTGCGCCACGTATGGCGCATCTAAAGTCCTCGCTTCAGGGAAAGCATCGTCGTTTTGAGTGCCAATCCAAACAGCAAGTTGGATATCACCGGAAATCTTACCGGAGTTCTGATCGACGGCACGACCTTCGAGCCGGTACCATTGTGGAGCTAAAGGACTATCCGGCAGCTCTCGTACGGGAACATCGAAGAGATAGAAACAAACGCCGCCGAGAAAATTTTCTGTTGGAGAGTCCCAAATGGAGATCTCAAGCGTCGCGCGTGCTGATTCTTGTTTATTGTGACCAAAAGCGAGCACCTCGCTCCACTCTGGCGAGTCAGTTGGTTCACCTGGAAGGTAGAGCTTCGGCTTCGATTTGAGGCAATGGCTGGATATACGGACCTTAACGTAGGGGCATTCATTCGGAGCTAATCCACGCGCTTTAACAATTTTAACGAACATATATTGCATCGGCTCAACTAGATCAAACGGATGGATTCTCTCGGCGCCGCCGGAAACAACGGCGTCGGTGTTGTCACCTTGCGTTTTGTTAGCCCCAATTTCTCTAGGTGAATAGTTTCCATTTGTTCTCTTCAAAACTCTAGCTCTCTCGCCTCTGCTACTATTCATCCTCCTGACTTCAGCAAAATGCACCTCAGGAACCGGAATTCCCGACGCCATATGTGGAGGCGGAACCGTTGCCTCCGCTGGAGGCGGCAGCTCCTCGTGAACATTAACAACGTGTGGTGGGGATTTCTCGACAACCACAACGGGCGGCGAAGGATAACAAGGAACAGGACCGTGACCATGGCCACTAGCTCCAGGAGGGAACTCCGTTTTTACAGTAGGAACCTCAAAAACCCTACCTTCCTCTACAACAACGAGCCCCGGTGTAGGTTTCGGTTCTTCAGTTTGCGGAGGCGGTTGGTGTTGCTGCGGTGGTGGTTCTTCTGGTGGAGGCTGATCTTCAACAATCTCATCATAGTAATAAATCCGAAGCCCAATCTCACCTCGAATCCAACTAAAAACACTCTTTTTCTCCAATGGAAAATAAACCAACCCTTCCTCTCCTCGCTTAGCAAACTGGCTCCCGTACAACTTGACCCTGCCCAAAAAGTGGTTTTTGCGGCCGCTGCCGTTCCCGAATTTCTTATCATTAAAAACCTCAATTTCTAGCCCTTCCACATCCATGTTTTCAGGGTCGGATACCGTGAACTCCAATGCCTCGTTCCATACCGGATTAAGGTCCCTGTATTTCGTGGATGTTTTCATTTTTTGACCGTTAAAATCGGCAATAACGTAAGGGCTGGAGCTTCCTTGACCGTCTTTGGGCAGCAGATTACGCGCGTTTACTACTTCCACGATCACTTTTCGCACCGTCTTGGGCGGTGGCAGTGGATGCTGCTGAGATGACGTCGTCATGGTCTCATCTTAATACCGGCAAAGTATTAAAAAAAAGGGTTGAGTGAACTTTGGGCAAGTAAAGAAGAAATAAAACAGAATTTTGTTTTGGATATTTGGGAGGCAGAGACAAAAGAAGACGTTGATCAACTGAGGTTTGTTTTGGGAGGGGTTTGCTTCTGAGATTTGCTTTTTTCGAATCGGTTTGCTTAGCATAATTTTTATTCTTAACTTTTGATATTTCTTTTTATTTTAATTTTGTTTGGGTGATTTTAGAATTTAGATTCGACAGAGAATATCTGAGAGCAGTCACAGTGCATGTCGCTGAGGCAGTGGAAAATGAGGATTCCATTCCCTCTCCCTCGTAGGTTTTGGGTTTAAAGGCGCTTTCCGGCTGCTTCCCTCCTTTAGAGGTTCGAGCCTTTATTTTATTGCTACCAAGTTATATTAATTTTTTAAGTATCATTATGGGTAGCAGCTTATATTTCTGGACTTTTGTTTCAAAAATCTAACCATCATCTATCTTTATTGTGTTTGTTGGCATAGTTTTTTTAAATCAAAAGTTGAGCTTCATCACAATCTTAATGCTTCCACAATTTTAACTTTTATGGTTAAGATTATGGTTTGGCAATTCAGATTACGAAAAGCTAGATTTTTTCATCACTGCCTCATTTTGCTCAATTTGGCATGCTCATTATAATGCTCTGTTTTTTTAGTCTTTGTTTTTGTCTGCTTCATTTAGTTTTTAAAGATTTACATACCTCAGTTGCATTTATTAGGTGTAAGAATTCTTGAGAGAGGAGCAAAAGAGAAGTTGAAATTTTGCCACCCTATGGAATACCTTCATTTCTAGTATTCTATTAACATTTTATGATAATAGTGGTATGAATTATATAGTCCAGAGAAGAGTTTGTGATACAATTATACAAATAGAAGCAGGGTTTTGAGGAACCAGTTAGTTATACAGTCAAACAAGTACGATTGGTTAGATTCCTCTGCAAGGCACATGATTCCACCTTCAATCCAATGGCCCCTCTCCTTTCTTTGTCAAAAGCACCTGCCTTTTTAATAAAGTTCACTCCCCATAAAAGCATCAACTTTATTTCCTCTTATTCTTTCTCTGCTTCCCTTGTCAATTCACCTCAATGACCAAATGCCTACCCTTTTTTTTTACCGTATCCATCTCACGATGCATTTGTGTTCTTGAAGCCGCTGCTGTATGCCCTATCTAGGATTTGTTTTCTTCCCTCAAATTACGTTTTCCATTCACTTTCCTATTAGATTTTATTCCCTAGAAGATAAACTCATTTGATTCTTATGTTACTTGGATTTGGGTATGAGTGCCGGATATAGATATACATTAGACACAAGTATGTTCAATTTTTTTTCTAAGTTTTTTCCATGTATTTGGAGGATCTTTGGAGGGTTATATTCCCATATTCAAGTCTGGAAATGTGTCAGATATTAGTACTCAAAGAAAAATAGAGAGTCCGTGACTAGGTAGATTGCAAGTAGATACTTGACCATCACATCTCGCACGACCTTCTATCATTATTAACTATGTCATATAAATTTCAAAATCAGTCTTTGAAATCCTTTTGCTTAATCAACATATACGTATAGTTATTTACTTTACTTTTCCTTTATCTAATTGCTTTTTGGCGAAAGGCAATCTTATTATTCTCTTAGACATAAGTTTAGAAAAGTGACATGAAGCTGACTTCAACTACACGAGTTGAAAAATCTGTTTATTGACAATTAGAAATTCTAATCACCCCCCTAAAGCTTCTAAAGAGAAAACCCCACCAACCAATGGAAAACATTCTTTTTTGGCGACCATAGGTCGCAGCTTTTTGCACAGATGCCAGAGAAGCTTCCCTCTCCCAAGTTCCTTTTTAGATTGTATTCTGCCCCTTTGTGAATTGGTGGACTGTTTATGGAATCTGATCCTGTAGGATAAAGTTAGATTTGAAGAACTGATGCTGCATGTGTTTTGGATGCTTTTGTGAGTGGTTAGTGGATTAGATCAACACAAAGTGTTTGCAACAGTTAGAAGAATATTGGTGAGAAGTTACTGATATAAATAGCAATAGCAGCATGATGTTACAGTCGTTATTTTGCTATTTCGGTTCTCTTCACTGTTAATATTTACCACAATTGCAATAACACAATCACCATCTACGATTGCAATTTAAATACCCGCTGAGAACATGAATAATCAATGAATTGGTGCTAATATCTCTATGTTCCTCTATTTTGTATCACTGCACTTTAAGTTATGTGGGCTTTAAACCCTCTCAAACTTGTTGAAGGAACTTGGTTTTCACTGAGTTATTGCCCTATTTATTGTAAGAAATTGTATAATATAATGGAAAAAAATTTAAAAAAAAAAAAAACCTTAGATTCCATTATGTTCATAGGTTCGTGATACCATTCTACATAACATTTTCATTTAACTTTAAACCTAGAATAAATCAATGAGAATGGATTCCTTTCCCTTTTTTCGCGTTTTCATTTTCACAAGATCCAAAACTATTATATTTGAAGAATATATACATGTATATATTTATATATTATTTTAGTATAATAAGGGCAAGAAATCGAGGAAACAGAGGTAGAAAGGCACAAATTAGATGCATCTTATTATTCAGTGCTGTACTAAAATAAAGTCAGCTTATCCATAATTAGATGCATGCATTAAGCTTTCAACAGATAATCTAAAAAATTATTTTAAGGTGTGACATGTTTTTATTTTGGTACAAAGAAGGCAGTAGTTTAGGGGTAAGGGAAGGATTGCAGACGCTGAGAGTCAAACTCCAATCTTACTGAATGCCAATTGATATCATGAGCTAACTAAGCTAAACTCAGGGTTCATGTCACATATATATATATATATATAAAGTTTATCAGCCTAAATTTGGGAAAAAAGTTTGTGATGTACCAATTGTGTACTCGAGCTGTTTTCAGATATGATCTTTGCCCTATTTAACTATCCATAATTAGATGCATGCATTAAGCTTTAAACAGATAATCTAAAAAATTATTATAAGGTGTACATGTTTTTATTTTGGTACAAAGGAGGCAGTAGTTTAGGGATAAGGGAAGGATTGCAGACGCTGAAATTTAAACTCCAGGCTTACTGAATGCCAATTGATTGCATGAACCAATTAATCTAAACTCAGGATTTATGTGTGTGTGTATATATATATATATATATATATATCAAGTTTTATCAGCCTAAATTTGGGAAAAAATTTTGTGATGTACCAATTGTGTACTCAAGTTGTTTTCAGATATGATCCTTGTCCCATTGAACTTATTAATCGTTTTTTTTCCCTTACAAGAATCTAATACCTTTTACTTTATACTCTTACAGTACCAGATCCACTTTTAGGAGCATAACTGAATGCTCCAATGTTTATTTTAGTAATAGAACGTTTATTTATTTTTTTTAGCTCAACAGGCTGAAAACTGAAATATTACTTTAATCAGTTGCAAGTATTTGTTCTGATTTGTGATTGATGCAGTTACTTTGGAATTTTTTTTTTTTTTGGGAAAGATTTGATCTTATTAACTCTCATTTACGTCGACTAAATCTTGTTGCGAGAATTTATTCACTAGTGTTAGGAAGTGCTTATGTACTGTAAACAGAGACTAAATCAAGGGTTGGATTCAAAGCTGGTGTTTAAAAGGTATAAATTAATTTCATACACACTTTTTGAGTCCTGAATATGAAGTGTCAAAGATACTGGTATCTTGATAGCCTTCCGAGTAATTCCTCAACCTGGAATTCCACCTCCGAAAACAGGGGCCGCAACAGCTGCTGAATTTTCTACAGGTACATGAACAACCGTGTGGACACTAAGTTACATGTGTCATTTTGGATATATGAACACAATTGTTATCTGAAATTGGATCAATTTATGTTATCTTTTCTCAGTATAATAAATATAATTATCAGATGCATGGAGTTTATATATGTGAAGTTACTGCAAGTTTCTTTTATTCTTTACATGAATACATGTTAATGACGGTGATCTTCTCTACACAAAACACATTCAGAGGATCATAATTTATGAACGAGCATGCAAATCAAAGTACAGTTTTTATTGCCTATTTGATTCTAACCTTTTGAGGCACCAGCACTCCCAACGAAAATGCTAAAACAACCGGAAAGAGTAATATATTGTTCTCTCTCATCTCATTGTGGGCACTGGCAAACATGATCATCAGTTTTCTTGCTTATGTTATTCATTCTCGTCATAGGCTATGAACCACGGACACAGACACATAATATAGATACGATATGATAGAGTTACAGTGCGATAATTTTTAAAAAATGATGATATGGGTATAGCAAGATACGGTAATAAAAAATATTTTTTTTTATAAATTTTTATGTAAAAGTACTTCATCTAAAAACATATTGATGCTTTTCGTTGAAATACGATAATATTTTTACGAAGCAATTTTTTTTTTTATTTCAAATATATGTGAAACAAATTCAATTGAATTAATTATTATTACTTTAATCAAATTAAATTTAATATTAACCCACAACATTTATACAATTAATTAAAAACTTAATGATATATTAAAGTAAAACTAATAAAAAATTAAAAACAAAACAAATATTAGATTTTGCCGGATGGAATAATTTCTGTCAACTTCACCCCATCCCCATTTCTTCTTTACTCGTTTTCAGCAGACTCCGTCTCTCTTCATCCCCATTTTCTCTCAAAGATTTATTCTTCTCTTTTTCCTTTTTTTTTTTATTTTTTATTTTTCAAAAGCTACTCATCTCCATTTTATCGCATCTGTTATTTCATTTTCAAGCATGCTTTACTGCTCTCTATTTTGAGAACTGTCATTGCTAACTTCGATATTTGCTTTGAAAGAGAATAGATCTCCACAAGACTTCGCTCTTGTTCAGGAAATTAGTTTCATTCTTTAGTTGTTCAAGGAATTAAAAGTTGATTATTTGATTGAATTTGGACCAAAAAAAAAAAATCTTATCCCTGTGTTCCTCTTGGGACACCGTATCTTGATTGCGTCGAGACCGTGTCCGATTTGAAATTTTTTTGGTGCGTCTAGGTTTGTCGCATATGTATCCCGCTTTGTTGGTGGCGTATCCATGTCGACCACTTATACGACACTGATATGGGAAGGTTTAGGGCGTGTTGGTGCTTCATAGATCATGGGCTATGTCCTTCGTCATGTTTGCTTTTATTTTCATCATTGATTAGTATTCTTTTAGAAATTTAAATAACAATCGTAACGTTATATTATTATTATTATTTTATAATTTTAATTTTTTTATATTTTATATTTATTTTAATTGATTATAATAATAATAATTATATACACACGATATAACTAAAAACAACATCTATAAAAAAGATATCTTTTCGGTGCCCATTCAAACAAAAAGTTAAATGATATATAAGTAAATCAAGAACCAAAATAAAAAAATATATATTTATTAGCGAAGAAAATTTTATCCATAATCAAAGTCAACTTGGATAATTAACTTAAAGCGGTAATGATTATGGAGTTATGATACGTAAAAATATTAATTAAAGTACGTACCAAAAGCCCCAAAACATATATTCTGCGTATTGAATAGAGCAATACGAGTCGCTGGTTAAAAATTTATATTATTATTTTTTTATAGTCAGGGAAGAATTTAAATTGTTATTAAACTTATTGACTAAATTTGGTGCAATAATAAGTGACAGAGACTCTTTTAATAAAAATACAAGTAATTAAATAAAATTACAAATATTGATAACTATATATATTTTTTAAATTTTTTATATGATCGATGTTGATATTAAAACCTTTGATTGAGTTTCTATCACGAGTTAATTAAAAATCAACTCAGTCAAAAAATTACCTTTTTTTTTTTTTTTGGGTACATGCTTGGTTGCTTATTTACTTTTCAAGGGTTACCCCTTCTTTAAAAAGAAAAAAAAAATACCCATTTTTTTACTTATTTTTTGTTAAAAAGCTATACACTTAAAAAGATTATTTATTTTTATATTTAATTTTTAAATAAAATTAATTTTTTTAAAATATATTTTCACCCACATAATGAGGGTATGAAATTCTGGTATATATAAAAGGAAAAATGTAACTAATAAATACTCTTTCTGAATCCAGTAAAAATACTATATTAAATGCAAAATATTTTTCATCAAGAAATATTCATTTAAATAGTAATTCTTAACTAGCGCTTAAAATCAACGGTTAAGCAGACCAGAATGAAAAATCAATACTTCATTTATGTTATATACAATCGTAACAGTAATAAATTAAATATTAAATTATGATTTTAATACTAAATAAAACATTAAATATAGTAACACTTAATAAAAATGTAAGTTCAGTTTAATGATAAAAATTTTAACATATAATTAATAATTTAAATCTCATCACTTATAAAAAAATATAATAAAAAATAAATTAACATAAAATTAATTTTTTTACCAATTAAATTGAATTAATTTTTTTAATAATTTATTAAAATTATAGGTTTTTCTTTGATATACATCGCCTTCGATTTTCAATTAAACC
>JBBYHO010238726.1:0-12025 GCA_038382025.1 Adansonia gregorii | reverse complement strand
GAATTAATTTTTTTAATAATTTATTAAAATTATAGGTTTTTCTTTGATATACATCGCCTTCGATTTTCAATTAAACCAATTTGATGGGTCAGTCAGGTCCATTTTTTTCACCGTGCTTACCAGTATAAATGCACGTTCTCTTTCATTTAGGTGAAACTCAAAAGTTCCAGCAGCTCGGCACGTTATTACACAAGTGGATAGATTCAAGCAAAGCTAATAACAATTAGAATTTACCGGCATAGTTCATCAAATTCACTTCTTTCGGTAAAGCTTTAAGCAGTTGATTCGAGAAATGGATAATCAGTGTAGCCAACAACAGGATCCGATATGTAGAAGGTATCTCTGTTGTACTGATTAAGAGGAGCACTGAGCTCGAATCTCCTCGGCAAATCAGGGTTGGCTAAAAACAAACGACCGAATGCCACAAGATCTGCTCGGTTTTCGGCCACCGCTTTGTTTCCATCTTCCCTGTCATAACCCCCAGCAACAATGAAAGTACCGTTAAAAGCCTTTCTCATGGGCAGGAGACTGTGGGGGCATTCACGTTTTTCTCCCACTGTTATCATTCTAGGCTCCACCATGTGACAGTAGAGAATTCCGTATTTATTCAAGGATTCTGCCATGTAGAGGCCTAACGCATGCGGATCGGAGTCTCCGGATTCCATATAGTTTGCAAAGGGAGAGAGTCTTATTCCAACTTTATCAGCTCCTATCTCGTTAGAAACGGCTTCGACTATTTCCAGAGCGAATCTGCAGCGGTTCTCTAGAGACCCACCGTATTGGTCGGTTCTATCATTAACCTGGTCTTTCAAAAACTGGTCAATTAAATAACCATGAGCCCCATGAATTTCGACTCCATCAAAACCTAAGAATTGTACAGCAAAATCAGCACAACATGGAAGTAAAAGCATCAAACCAAAAACGAAGATAATGCCATAATTATAGCAGACACAAAACTTCTTCTGTTCATTCACTTATGGTGACCATAACAGTATGAATTCCTTGACTCAAAAAAGGCTTTTAAAAGTTGAAATTCTCACAATCTTTTTTTTCTTTTTTATAATTTTGAGAGAAAGAACTTACCAGCTTCCATGGCATTTCTTGCAGCAAGTCTAAAATCATTGACAATTTGAGGGATTTCATATGTTCTTAACCGCCTTGGAGGTGTGAACCCTGCAACATCAATTCCATTTGCTCGAACCTGTGGCATCAATGGCTTGTCTGTAGAGGAGATTGGAGCTTGGCCGTTTGGCTGAAAATCTGCATGCATGGGCAAGGGATAAAGATATCCAGATGAAAGAAACCTTGTTTTAAAATCAATTTATGCGGGAATGAGACCATCGGACAAATTTAACAAGAACCAATTAATCAATTAACCTTTATTTGCTGATAGGAAGAGGAATTATACGCAGGAGGAAAAAGCCTTAAATCAGTAATACTTCAAAAGAAAAGTTTGAAGGAGCTTGCTAATAAGAAAAAACTGGTTCAAAATGGGAACAAACAAGTAAATGTGCTACATTGCTTCAGGTCTTTCACTTCAATTGTGATTTTATAATTCCTTTTTCATAGAATAGCCTTGCCATGGATACGGATGTAACACAACCCAGTACAGCGGCATGAAGCATTTACTACGATGACAATGGATCCATAAATCTGTTTAAATGTTGAACACCAACAAACGTAGAAAATGAATCCAATCAAACGCTTTCTAATATAGTCAATACTTGATGACCAAAAATCCTTCATCCAGTCCCTAATTCTTCTAATTTCTCAAGTGCGGACTTCCATATGAATCAGAAAAGCAATCAATGAGATTCATTGTGAAACTACAAAATTATCAATTAAAATCCATCACACATCTGCTGCATAACACGTATGATCCGCCAATCTGTATTTCAAACTTCTTTTATCCGACCGAAAAAGCAATGCAGCCCACTGATTTGAAATGCAAATGCAAGACCTAGGTCCTTTATGTTAACAAGCATGTTGTTACCTAAATTTATAAACTATTTTCGGTTAAATGGGGTGCATTCAACAGCCACCTAATCATGATTAAAGCAACACTTAGACTGAAAAACTCTGTTTTAGATTTATCGTATACTATTCTACTAGTTATGTTACGCCATCACTCTCACCATATCTTCCATAGACTATTCAATGAAACATGTAGACCTATGACGCTTTCTATTTAAACATGTTTGAACTTGTTATTGATTAAAAGGCAAATGTAGGCCCATCAATATCCCACTTTGGTGACTAAGAGACATGCCTAATTCACAGCACAAGTTAACCGATGCCTACAATGGGAGCCAACATCTTTGAGTGTAAAAGAGATGCAGTAGGCAAACAAATCTTTTATTCCTCTATCCTTTCAATTACCAATAGAATGTTTTCTATGCTAACAATATCTATTGCATCTCCACTGGTACACCCTATGTTACTCTGACTCTTCATTTTCCTTAAAATATCTGTGTGTGGCAAATACTCAGACATGAGTATGGGGTTACGATCCTCCAAATATATAGAAAAACTTGGAAAAAATTGAGCATACGCATATCCGACACTCACCTCTGAGTTCGAGTAACATAGTGTACATCTAAAATTATTAACCTCGTGCTTTCTCTACAAACATCAGCTGCAGTGGCACGGCATACTACTAAAATTAAAAGTTCACTTTTCTTTAGTATGCAAATTCTGTAAGCCTTGAGGAACTAAGCGTGAACGCATTTGAAAACATCGCAATTTACAGGTTTACAAATTGACATATTCTTTTACTTAATTATGTAAAAAAATCTACTTAAATAATCAAATCACTTTACCGGCCACTTTAAGATAGGAGAAAATACATACTAGAGGAGGTCTAAAGATGAAAGCTCACCTCGATTTGAAACTCTTCCCACGTGCCAAATCTGACAAAAGAAGATCCCACCTTTTGCATGGACTGCATCAACAATGGGTTTCCATGCCTCAACTTGCTCTTTTGTCCATATACCGGGTGTATCCGGGTACCTTTACCCCATAAGAAGACAAATATTTCATTGAACATTTGAGGTGACAAGAAAAAGTGCAAATCAAACAAGTGCATGCACTTTCACAAACATAACGTCTTCTAATACAGCAATAAATCTTAACAAATTTGGCAGTCCAACATATATATAACATTACCCTTGAGCAGTCTCAGAAACTCCAGTAGCTTCAGCTATCAAAAGACCACCTTTGGAAGCTCTCTGGGAATAGTATAAAATGGCATGCGGCTGAGGAAGATTGTTGTAAGATCTCTGTCTAGTCAATGGTGCCAATACAATTCTGAGAAGCACAAAGAAAATTAAATAAAGTAAATCAATAAATCAAACTCCGAAATTCTAAACCAGAAGAAAGTACTAGTAAACGGACAGAACTACATACATCTAGCCAGATAATTAAGCTTAATGGAAATAGCATGACTACATTGATCGGTTATACAAATTCGAATCAAAAAAGCAAATTCAAACAGCTAATCCAATTTAGAATGATTATGGTATGTCAAAATTTCACCTAAACCAAGCAAAATTTCATTTTTGTCTTAGTTACACATGCACATGAAGGAGCCACAAACCATGCATTCACCCCTCCTCCTATTGGCAAAACTAGAAACCAAAGCAAGAGTCATGAATCTAATATCAGCCTCTAAAACTTGCAGTAGGAGGAACAGATCATAAAAGCTTCAGATGAAAAATGAAATTTCAATGTTCAAAAAAGTTCATACTAACTAGGACTTTCAAAAATCGTCACTGTTATATATCTCTCTAAACCAGATTTTTTGCAAAAATCAAACAATAATGACGAAAGAACTCAAGATTTAACTTAATTGGCTTATGCAATCACGGTTCAAACTGACTTTTTTTTTTAATCAAAATCAACAATAATGACGGAAAGAAGACATAAATTAAGAAACTTCAGTTGAACAAATCAGAAAAAAAAATTAGGAGATTTGATTGTATGACATTACCCAATCAGGGAAAAAGAAAGAAAAATTATACGCATAGTTGTAAGTATTACCTATGGGAAAGACTGAAATTTCCCATCTTATAAGGAGTGAGAAGAGGAACTTCAGCAGACAGGCCACCTTTGGTGACAATTTCTTGTTTCCCTTGTTGATGGCTGTGCACTGTGGTTTCCATATTCGTGGGTGGAATTCTAGCAAAGAAAATGTTTGGTGTTGGCATAGGTTTGTGCAACTACCGCAGGATTTAAAGACATATTCTGATTACGCGAGAGACTACGTGAGCTCTGGTCTGCTGGGGTTTTTTTTTTTTTTTGTTCTTTGACAAAAAACCAAGAGGTCTCGGAGAGTTCCGTGCGTTAGGCATTGGCCCACTTCCTTACCGACCACTGAACATGGACGGCATTCAGGTACAAATTAAAGTTCCCCGTTTTCAACTCTGCGAATAGAAAAATTCAACGACGAAAACAACAACAAATCAGGCAACCTTTCCTTTTATTTGGTCTATCTCCTATGGAATTTAGGATCCATAATCCATTAAAAAATGATTTTAAAAAAAAATGTTAATTTTTTAATAAAATGATGCTTTTTTATTTGGATCATTTTAAAAATAATTATTTTTAGAAAAAGTTTGACTTCACAGAACCAGGTTGGCATTTGAATGTCTAAGGTAGGGCATTCGAATAGGACTGTATATAAGTCGATTTAAATTAATTTAATAAATAAAATTTGATTAATTCAGTTTGATTAAATCAATTTGATAGTTATGTCGATTTTTTATGTTGATTTATTTGATTAATTCAGTTAGTTATTGATTAGTAAAATTATTAACTGAATTAATCTAATATTTAATATTTAATATTTAATATTTAATATTTAATATTTAATAATTATATATTTATATATATATTAATAGCTCAATTAAACTCATTTTCAAATCAAATATATAATTATTAGCCCAAGACTTAATAAATCAATTTGACCGAACTAATTGACCAAACCGATCGAAATATAGTCGGTTCGGTTAATTCGATTATGATTAAAAATATCAATGGGTTCGATTGGTTCTTCTAGCTAAGTCGATTAATTCGATTTGAAATTTTTTTGACAGAACCGACCAAATGCTCAGTCTTACATCCGAATGCCCAATGCTTCCCAAAATATTTTATACTTTCCAAAAAATAAAGAAAAACAAATTTTTCAAAAGAAAATAATTTTTCTTTTTTCCTTTTTTTTTTTTTGCAAAATTTAATTTTTATTAACTAAATTGTTTTCCATTAAACTATTTTTCAATAAATTATTTTTCAATCCGATTTTTCATTTTCAATCATTACAAGCCAAATTAAGTACATTGAACATTTATTCCATGAAAAAAGTAAACTTAATTCCCTTAACTACAAATTCAAAGCCATTTTGCAATTTTGCATTCGCCCAATAGAAAATAACACCAGCTCCATTCATATTCATTTTAATAATTTTTTTTATTTCACTCGTTACCTATAAAAACTAAAATTAATCTAAATTAAAAACATAAGTTGTAATACATAAGCTGAAATTACAAAAAAAAAAAAAAGATAATGTCATAGCTGTAGTAAATTATTCGATTTTTTTTTATAGTTAAGGTTTGTTACCTTAATCATTCAAACTGAAGGTCCGTTATCTTATTGACATATCATATGGTTGTTAATTAATTTAAAGAAATTTTTTATAAATGAAATCATAATTTGAAGATAGATAAAAATTATAAAATTTAAAATTTAAAATTTAAATTTACAAAATAATAATTGATTATATAATTAATCGAGTTAAGCTTTAAATTCTTATGTTATTAAATTTTTACTAGATTAACACTTTTCTCGATACATCAATCTTTTATGTTTTTTTTAATTTTATTTTATAAATTTTAATAATTACAAAAATACTTATAATTTTTATAGATATTAAAGTTTAAATCCAAATGGAGTTTAAAAAAGTGAATTATTAAAAAAAATTACACAAACTTCGAGGATTAGAAGTTAGATCATGTCTCTAAAATGGAAATAAAAAGAAGAAATATAGATTACATTAGTAATTTAAAAGTTACGTGATTATTGAATTTTAAGCATTTTTTTAGGACTTTCTCTTAGGATTTTATATTTTCATAGGTAGCTTTACCTGCGGTGCATATTTGCAAACGTGTTCTAATACATAGCCTGCAAGTGTCAAGAGGTGCTTAAGCAGTGGCCTAGCCTTGCATCTCCTCTTTTGCCTTCCTCTCCGTCAAATTTGCCGCATTGTACAACTGAAACATGATCATTACAATGAACAAATGGATTGAACCATGCAAAAACAAACTGCAAACTATAGGCTATACAAACATAAAACTATCTAGGCCCCAAGCTAGCTATACAGATATGTCTGTTTACAGAATCAGGTGCATTAGTCTTCGATCCATACAATCGAAATCTGACAGACTCTTGAATCTGAAGAAAAATTTCTTGCTCTGAACAATCTTCTATGTTTTTTTTTTTTTTTTTTTGTGGGTTCATAAGAGTCTCCTATCTTAGATCATACATTCTTCCGTTGTAAGGATTCTTCTATCTTGATCAGACAAATTTCAGGCTATCTTTGACGACATCCACTATGCTTTTCTTCTTGTTTCCTATATATTTTTTTTCCTGTAACTCTTTCTGTCATTGATACCCAATTCTTTTTTCTGTTTGCTTTCGAAGTTACCGCTGTTGGGTACTCCTCATCTCCTGTAAACTTTGGAGTGAATTATGTGCTAGAAAGAAACTCTCCGATGCATGATATGTTTGTTTTTTCTTCTTTTTCTGTCTACAAGGTTGAATTTTGGGCTTAATTGGTTTAACTTAGATCATGAAAGTTAATTCTAAAGTGACTTTAATCTATAATGCCAGACAAACAATCCCAGTTGAAAGCAACAACCTAAGCAAGGAAAAAAAATGGTCTACACTGCACGAGCCACATTGGAACACTTCGCTTTAAACCTATACAAACAACGCACAATAGACAACAGAGAACCCAATAGAGGATGAAAATTAATATGGCTTAGCCTACATCACTCTAGACAGGCTGATTTCTTCTGTCGAAGGTGTAACCTGTAAAAGAAGGCGAGAATTGTCAATAGATCTATCTTGTTCCAACCATTACATTTTTTTTAAAATATTCGTGTAAGGATATTAGGTTGAAAAACTCCAAAAAAAAAAAAAGTATTCCCGTGTCTGCTACTTCGATATTCTAGACAATAAAGTAATGAGTTTTACCGCATTTTCTTTGTCCTTTTCAACAGTCTCCACTGCAGATGGGGGGCTAACTTGACCTGTAAATAAAACTACAAATAATGCATGTCATGTACCCAAAGTAAGACATAGATTGCTGAACCTAAAATTTGTCTACACACTTGCCTTCTTCATTGGCTGATTTGGTTCCATGTCTCTTGGTCTTAGCCTTTGCTTTGACAGGCTCCCGTTTGGTTGTATTCCGAGTTTTCTTTTGTAACTTGCTACTCCCGGTGCCTGAAACAGACATTGAATTTGAACTATTCTTATTCGAATCCCTGTTCCTGGTTGCCGGATTATTCTTGGAAGTAGCCTTTTTTGCTGATTTGGTCATTGCTGATAGTTGACCGGCATCGGTATTAAAGGGCTTGGGTTTCAGTTTCCCAGATCCCACTGCTGAAGAATCACTGGGAACGTCATCATCATCAGATGATCGAGTCCCCTCCTCAAGAACCCGAGAACATGTTTCAGACTCCTGTGGTTGATCTGAATTTTCTGAAACATTGTAGCTTTCAAGTAGTTCGTTTATTGCTTCCTCATTTTCACCAAGGTTATGGCGACGTAAATAGGATTTAAGCTCATTACGTAAACCCTGAAGGGGCTGGATTTGGAGTTATAATGAGATTAGTCCAAGAAAGAGACAGGGTAGATTTCAATGCAAAGAACTTGCATCATATCCAGAGTAGGCAAAACTATAAAAAAAAAAAATTGAAAGCCCTAAAACAAAGGATGATGCAACATTAACTTGAGATAATTTTAGCTAGAACTTTCGTTTGCAGCCATTCAATGAAGCCCCAAATTCGGAACTCAAGCATGCAGATGAAATGGAGAAACAAATGAAGTAGCATACCTCACATCCAGCTTCGAAGGCAAGTTTGAAAAACCCAAGGGAGACTGAATGCTTAGAAGCTGATTCTGAGAGCTTAATCTGCCGGAGCCAATATGATGCTGATGACAGCACACTGAAACCCTTTCGAGTTGCTGCTGATCTTGAAGCATCAGACAGAGGTGTGTAACTTTTTCCCCCACCATTTCTAGATTTCTTGGTTCTAACCTCAGATAATGGAGTGATTGTCCCAACTAATTTTGGAGATGGCGTCGTATTTGATTGGGTTGGAATAGAGAGCCTTCTTGGTGGCTTGGCAGATTTCTTCTTGGAAAGACCAAGAACACCTACACTCTTGCTTACACTTGTTGCTGCCTTCGCCCTAAGAAGGCCGAACGAATAAACCCCCCCCCCAAAAAAAAAGGTAATACTTAGACTTAACTAATAGTGTATTTTATTATGTTATAATCATATTTAAAATATTTTATATTTATATAAATTTTGATATGTAAATAATTTATATTAATATAAATTTTGAGTCATATTTGTAAAGTATTATGTTTTAATTATTTTGATTATATAACCGTATATAATATTCTTAAGTATAATAATACTATGGTGACTAGACAAAAACTAGGAAATTATCAACTGCAAACCCCTATACTTACCATTGTGTCATTGAATGATAAAACTAGGGAAGATTATGGTAGATGGATGATTAACTTAATGGGTTTTACTAATGTTCTTTAAGGTTATTATATATAATAATATTTTTAATTTCATTCAACATATCCAAAATGATGAATGAAATTATCACTTAACACGATACGATTTCTATGAATAATATATTAACCAACCTTACATGGCATTGGTAATAACACCTTTAACTTAAACCTCTTTTACATGCAGTTATTTGCAAGAATAGCAATTATTCCCCAAACGAAAGGCAATCACTAAACCCAGCAAAAAGAGAGAATTACAGAACTGCTGACTTTGTACTCATTTTAATCTCAAAGAACATGCTTTAAATTCTAAAGAGACAAAAACTGAGCGGCAGATCATAGAATTTGAATTACCTTCTGGGTGAAGGAGAATTTGATAAATCAGACGCCGTTGGCCTCTCCTCCTTTGAAATCTTCGAAGATCGAAGTGGCCCTGAAAAGCATCCCAAAAATAAAATTTGAATCCCAAAGATAAAAACCACAGTTAAAAGCCAAGGCAAACCTAGATAAATTGGAGCAGAAATGAACCAGGAATTGCGGCAGCAGGTTGTTGTTCTTTGACAGGCTCCTCCATTTTTCTCAAACAGAAATTCTTGCCATTTCTTTCTAGGCACCGGTGATCGGATTTTATAAGATGATTCGTTCACTGCTGTCCTTTTTGATTCTTGCATCTCGGGCGGGAAATCCCCAACTCGAGGAAAACATAATTCGCCATTTTCGAGAAATTACAGTTCAACTATTCCCGGCATCCTATCTGTCATTTAGTCGTTTTACTTGTCAGACACCTGTTCCTTTTCACGCTCTTCTTCTGACGAACCTTTTTTTTTAGATTTGTTCGTGAACATAAAAAACCGACGTTTCAAATGCAGTTAATGATACACGCGTCGATTTCGTAGGGAGAGTAACCTTGTCAGCAGTTGGTAAGTAGGGTTTGGATGAAGCAAGCTTGAAGTGATAAGCTTTGACAGACAAGACAGAGCTGGAAGTGGAGCCCACGCTCCAAGAGGGGGATCGGATCACCAAACGATCAAGTATTTCGAATTCAAAATTCCAAAAAAAAAAAAAACCTTATAGTAATTTTAAATTTATAGTGGGTCCAGTCCAAATCCAAGAACAAAATCCTTGGGATATTTTTATTGTGGTCCATGTAGGTCCAACTTTCTTTAATGCTACTTGGGCTTGTTGTTTGGGCTTTAGTGTCATAGGTCCATTGGTCTTCAATATCAATGCTACTTCCAAACCTGTTAAGCTTAAACTTCTCATGTATGACTAGAATTTGTAGGTAAAAAACTAATATTTTAAAAAATACGAATGGATAGTTTCTTTTTGTAAGAATTAATATTTATTTTAAATAAATTCATATGAAATTTCAAAAGACATAAATTATTTTATTTTATTTTATTTTTGATCTAATGATTATATTTAATTTATTTTCCAATTTCATCAATTAAGTTGATATTACTTTTAACTTATAACATCAAACTATATCAGACATATTATAAATAAACAATAATTTATCACATCTATTTTGTAAGTGAAAAAAAATCATTTCATTACAAAAATTATGGATTTAAAAATAAAAATTAAAAAAAATAAGTAAATAGTTTTTTTTTAGTAGTTAGATTTAAAAATTAAAATATATTAAAACGATGGGTAGTTTTTAGTGGGTCGTTTTTAATTAAATGAATTAAATGCCTCTGATTGTATTATTTTTATCATAACTCTAATTAGCTTCTTTTATGTAATTTTGATGATTAAGTCGGACTAATACTAATAATTAAGCCTTTGATTGAGAAGTAACGCCAGCTTTATCGAGGAAATTACTAAAAGGAAATTTAAAAATTTATAATAATTATATATAACAGATGTTAATGTCTTTTTTAAAATAATATTTAAAGAGAAAATAAAAAATTTATTCATTTTTATATTTAAAAAATTATTAGATTTACTTCGTACACGAACACGATATGAACAAAAAAATTGTAAGGTCTTCTTAATAAAAATGATAAAAAAAAATAGAGAAAAAAGAAAGAGATTAAAAGTGAAGTTGTAAATAAAATTTCTAATTTAAATTAAATGTGTATTTTACTCCCACATTTAGAAATACTGAATTTGGAGAGAAATAAAATGTTAAAATCTATTCATTATTTTTCCATCTTCTAAATTCCCTTCTTACCAAACGAAAGAAATGACGGAAAATAATTAAAAATTTTCTTTCTGCAACCTTTTCCTTCCCTCTTCTCTTTCCCTCTTACCAAACACAACGCAAGTGAACCCTTCCTACCTTGAAGTAATATTTGACTTGCTTTTTATTTTTATTTTTTATAAGATTGTAAAGTTGTTAGAGGTGAAATGATTTTGTTTGGATGTAACAAACTAACAATCTTATCTCAAGCAAATAAAAACAAAGGTATGTTGGCCAAAAAGTGTTTTGTTTCTTTTCTTTTTGCCCAAAAGGACTGTTTGATGTATCAGCCAACGCAATGTCTAAGGTCTCCTTTTCGAAAACCCATGGGTGTCCTCGCACCATGCTGTCAAAAAAAAAAAAGGCTTGAAACTCTCTTTTGACACATTAGTCAAGTACATTATATTATATTAAAATTGTCGTTTTATGATCAAATTATGACTATGACTTTATAAGTTAAACCTTACACAATTGAAAAATGGTAACTACTAACTATAAATTCATGATAGGTAAACAGATACCGGTTGATGACTCCAGACTACCTAACACTCATCAAAAGCCTTTACCTACTGCACGGTCATTGGTCAGAAATCAAAACTCTTAAAAAACTATTATCGTCGAAAGCTCCATTGATATTTGGTTGGTAGATATTGAGTGGAAAATGAAATTTTGGCAAAAAAAAAAACCTAAAAATTGAAATTGCCTTCAATTTCTTATTGTTTTTAAATATGGGAATTTCTTAACTAACTTTTAATGTCTCTACTTTACGTAAGATTTCGTCTTTAATATATAATATAATGAATTTCTTTAATTTTACTTAATTTTATAAGTAAAATTAAAAATTATTATGTATAATATCTTTTAATATGTTTTAAAAGCATGCTTCAATCTACTAACCATTTCGAAATCCCCAGAATTTTTCATTACATAATCGAATTTTCCCTACAGTAGTTAGAAAAGTTATGATCATGAAATAGATTCATAATCCAGCTGTTTGATGTTGTTGCCTATATTTATATTTATATTTAT
>JBBYHO010238617.1:2692-33539 GCA_038382025.1 Adansonia gregorii | reverse complement strand
TCTAAAAATGGCAATTTAAACTATGGAAAAATCATCATCGAGTAAAGATTGGTATGGTAAGGGGCAAATTCCAATCTAAAGCATTCTATGGGCATCAATTGAACAAGTTCTCAAGGAAAAGTCAAAGAATGGATTGATCGTTAGATGTTCATTATTTAAGTAACAATTACCTTATCTAGATTCTTGTATGTATTTTTTTTAAAATGGCCTAATTGAATTTCTATTGAAGTCTATTCCTTTTTTTCTCTTTTCTCATAATAAAAGAGAATTATGTTTCCTAACTTACATTGCTTTCTCCTTTACGTTTTCCTACATTTTTATTGAGGAAATGTACAATGCATTTTGTTTATTATTGAATAGGAAAAGACAAGTTAATAAAGATGTTACTGAAAGATTTTTTCACTAGTTTGGTAAGTAAATAAAGAACTGCATGGCAGAAAGGATATGAGTAAGAGCAACAAAATAGAAGTATTGATATTTATGGAAATAAGAATGTATAATGCGACTTAGATAGGGTAATTCAGTTTGATCAATGAAGAATAAAGGTTGAAAAATTAGAATTGATGACACAATGAGGATATTTCTGAATCAATGACAAAGTGGTGAGCTTAAGAATCTTTTTGCTATCATGATTTAGGAATGTTTCGATTCATGATCATGGTGTTTCATTGTAGATTCATTGCATTATATTCATAGCATTCATGACATCTTAAGCAAAGATTTGATTTTTAAGAGTGATTTTCCATCAGTATTGGATTTGCTTGGTCAAATTTTTAAAGTTGAAGCCTCGATGGAGGAGTTATTTCAAATTTTAAAAGTTAAAGCCTCGATGGAGGAGTTTTAAAGTTGAAGCCTTGATGGAAAAGTATTTCAAATTTTTAAAGTTGAAGCATCAATAGAGGAGTTTTAAATTTTTAAAGTTGAAGCCTCGGTGGAGGAGTTACTTCAAATTTTTACAGTTGAAACCTCAGTAGAGGAGTTTTCTCATTTGAAATTTAAAAAAAAAAAGTTCGTGCCTGGTTGAAAGAGTATTTCCCAAAAGATAAAAATTGTAATAAGGTCTAAGATATGGGTGTCTACGTCTTTGTACACTTTTTATTCTACAACAAGTGCACAAAGAGGGGTAGCTTAAGACACCCAATTATGGGCTCGGATAATTTAAAATAGCGAGTTGATTCTTTTTGGTCATTTATTAAACTTTGGTCTATGTTAGGAAATTTAATTTTGTTTTAATTTTTAAAGTTGAAAAAAAAGGGAGTTAAAATAACAGATTTGAAAATATAAAGATTCAAGGCTGATTTTTAGAGATTTAATTGGAATTTGGAATAAAGGGTTGACTTAAATTGAGAATTTGGAATTAATTGGAGACTGAAATTTTGGAATTTTATTTTATAATTGTTGTAAATTTGGAAAAAAAGATTGGCGATTGATTCTAGTTTTTAATGCTTGGTCTACCAATCTCCCCTATAAATAGGACTCAAAAATTCAGTCTTAGACACTGGAAAAAACAAGGGAAAATAGAACGACAATCGCATAAATGCTTTAGCAACTTTTGAAATTTTTAGAAATATATTAGTTTTTGGTAAGGTACTTTTTCTTTTGTAATTTCATTTAAATATTTGTTTAGGACTAGGGAAATATTTCAAAAGTATTTTAGTTCTTTATTTTTTAAAAAAAATTAGGTTCGTTTATAGTATTGTCAATAAAAAGTAGAGGCTTTCGAAGTGTTGTTTCAATTCTTTTACCAACTTTTAAAAGAAAAAAATTTTAATATTTGTTATAAAAAAATGCAAAACTTCCCAATTTCGTTGATTAAAAACTGGGAATTAAAATTTTCTCTGCCATTGCATTTAGATGTTTAAATCAAGTTTAATACCGGTTTAAAAAAAATTATCAATTACCAAAAAAAACAAAAAAAAAAAGGCAAAGTGCAAAGAGTGGGTGCTGCATTTGGAGGACCTAAATTTGGTCAATGCATCAGGGTTGCGCATGAACTTGTGCAAGGTCCGTACCTTTTGTTTAGTTGTTTCCTTAATTTTTTTCCACAATCTTTTGGTTATATTGCTTTTGTATTTATTTCTGTAGCATGATAGGTTCATTCCTTAATTTTTTTTATAGAATAAATTTATCTCCATCAATTAATTGTTTATTGCGTTGGTACTACTTGTTACTTATTTATTTAATCGTTTTATTTAATTTGGATATTTTATACAATAATAATAGATTTCAAATCCATATAATAATTTGTTTTAAAAATAGACTACTTAATTAAAATTAATTAAGATTTTTTCGATAATGGAAATTGAAAAAGTCGCAAATGGTTGACTTCTAAGAATTTTCTAAGTGAGAAAATTTCAATTAAATTCCACTAGCACGTTGGAGAATTTAATCGATAATTTTGAATATTAAAGGTCTTAGTTAATTTTTGTAAATAAGAAAATTAAAAAATTAATTAAATAAGAATAAAAATTTAAAATTTTTACTTCTCTACACAAATTACTAAAATAAATCTGACAATGGAGTTACCTCAAATGAGCAAACGGATTCCTTTGAATACTCTTGAGGTGAGGAGATATTTTTCAGAATTCCACCGGCATGATGGAGAATTTCTTGAAAATTATTTGCAATATTTATTTTTCAATTAAAAATAAATAAATTAGATGTTTAGATAAAATTTGGATCCCATTTTTTATTTTTTTCTTCATAAAATATTAAAATGAATTCGATGATAGAGTCAATTTAAGGAAGCTAATGGATTTCTTTAGATAGTTTTTAGGTAAAAAAATTTTCTCGGGCATTCCACCAGTTAATGGAGAATTCCTTAGAAAATATTTTCGATACTTAAATATTCGATTAATAAATCAAGACCTTTTAAACTATGAGACCTTTAGTTCAACATTAGGCTACTAGGTATTGTCTTTGTGACAGGCATTGTGGGGGTGCCGATCCTTCCCCAGACATAAATGAACTCTCAAATCTAGTTTTGAACATAGACCAAAACTTGTTCTTTTAGGGTGCCTTAGTCAAGTTTAGGATAACCTTAAAAAGAATAGATTCATATAGGTAATCTAATCATACATTTAAAAAAGGTTAGTGGTGACTCCCACCTCTTATGTCTAGTGACTGAATTCATATTTGGCACATTATAATAATCAAATTTAAAAACTCTTTCAAATGAGCTTTCGAAAGTATGATTTAGTGCTTAGATAAGTCAGGAAAATAATTCCACAACAAGAGCTTTTCAAATGCTCTATTTTTAGCTATTGTGTTTCAAAGCCTACTTTTTTTATGGGTAAAGTATTTTTCTTCATTTTTCTTGTATTTTTTTTATTAAAGTGGATTAAGTAAAATTTCCAATGGTGTATGATACATCCGAATCTGATGTCAAACGAATTAGGAATAAATTTCTCATTGTACGCTATTTGGATATTCTATTTACCATAGTGATGCCTAATTCAAAAAATATTTTGGACCCTGAAATGATTTTTTAAGAAATTTTCACTATTTTTAGTATGAAATATATTGAGTTAACTTTTCTAATAATTTTAGTTTGCAGCATCTAGCATCGGATGAATTCAAAATAAATTTAAGAAGCTCTAGAGTTCAAAGTTGCCCATGTTTTTGGGTTTCTCTGAGTTTCACATTAGTGAATTTCGAGGTGTTCGTATGCCTTGAGATTGGTTTTTTAAGTATCATTTTAGGAGTTCGTAGACTTAGAAATGTCAAGTAGCAAGTTTTTAAAAGCTTACTTCAAGCTTTGTTCCAAAAGTTTCTTTTTATTCAATTTCATTATTTTTGTCCTTTTCACAAAAGATTTAGGAAAAATGTTATGTTTTGTAATAAGTTTGAATTTTTACCTAATTTGCAATTATTTTGGATTCAACAACCAAATCATGTTATGAATTTGAGTTATTCCTAAACCAACATTCAATTACTCTCATGGGAGCCCGACGCATGTTAAGGAATATGATTTTTTTTCTTTTTATTGATGTATGTTTTTTAAAAAGATGAGAATTATGGTTGAATATTTGAATATCTAAAATTGAGAAAAATAAATTCAACTAAAATGTGACTAGTTATCGATTTTCGAGCATCGTGGAAGGGATCGAATCTTTAGTTATGCGAAATCGACTCTCGAGCCTAATTATTCATATATCTCTAGATTAACGCAGATCATAAAATCAATCTTTTTGATTTTCGTAACTCTTAAGTGCATGGTTTTAAGAGGTGTCCAATCATAACTGACCTAAAAGGATCGGTGATGACTCTTATTTCCTAGCCATCTCGTAATACCTTTACAAAAAGGTCAAACGAACAATTTATTCTGATGATTAGGGTCCTAAAGCAAACATGATATTTTTCCTACTCTGATATATTAGGATTCATATCCCAATTTGTTATAAGACATGACAAAATGCAAATCTATTCTATCGATGCAACAAATGGATGAGCAACTGTCCAACGTAATGTATAAGAAGAACTTTACTCTTTAATTCATAGAATATTGCCTATAATAAGAATTTTATTGTGAAATATTATAAGAAAACAATTCCATTTATATGTAAATACAAGTATAAATTTATGTACGTATAGCATAGATATTTTTACGTTCAACAAAAAATATTGACATTTTTATATTATGACAAATTCAACTCCAGCCCTAATCAATAACCTTACAAATCATTCAAAACTAATCTACCATAACAATATTTTGCAAAAATAAGCCAAACTCATATGAGAATTCATATCAAATCATGCATGATAAATAATTCAACAAGACCAAATTGTAGGTATCTCTAGACTATACTTGATGAAGATTTACACATTGCAATATCTAAATAAATAATATCCCAAAATAACCATAGATAAAGGAAAAACAACAACTAAACCAATCCATCATATAGGAAGAAAACTATTGCATATCTATGATAAATAACAATAATTAAATTATTTTATATTTGATAAACATCAGTAACTAAATAAATCAAAACTTCCATACACATGATATTTTACTGATCACATCTGACGCAATTTTCAAATAAGTCAACAACTAATCCGTGGTTTATCCCTCTTCCATATTGTCATTTGGTACCCAAATTAATTTTCATCAAACAAGAAAGCCATAAGACAACAAAAATTAATCAGTACAAAGAAATGCAAAATAAATCACTAAATAAAAATTTTCACTATCAACTATTGTACAAAACTAATCTAGAAGCTTGATTTAAACATGTTACAGCTTGATTTTTTTAAATGAGTTCTAGAACTTGCTTTTTACTATTTTTTCTTAGTTCTAAAGAAAATTAAAAGCATTAAAAAGAAAGTTAAAAAGAATATAACTTAACTTAAAAATGCATATGCTTTAGATTTTTCTTGACTAATAAGAAAGTGAAGGAATGATAATGGCAAAAAGGGAAAGGGGGAAAAAAGGAAGGGAAAGATTTGGCTCACCTTAAAGAAAGATTTCAACGGGGTGAAAGATGTTATCATTAAGGACATTTTAGTCTTTCTCATTTCTTTTCTAGGAATTTTAATCTTTCCCTTTTTCTTTTCTTTCAGATTATTATTTTTTTATTAGACCATTTAGTAAGTATTTTCAATAGAATGTATGGTTTTCATATGTTCACAATTTTAAATAAGATATGATTTAAACATTTATACTACAATAAAACTCCTGACAAAGTTTTATCTTACCAAGTCAAGAGACATAACATAGCAGGAAATTAACAAAAAAACTCAAAATTATAAATAAAATTAGTATATTAATAAGTTTTAGCTATTTTAACTTTAAATTAATCTTGGTTTTGATATAACTAAAATCCAAGCTTAATTAACTTATGTTTAAATATTTTTAACTTAATATTTTCCATGAATTATTTCGAATACGACTTGAAAAATACTTAAATATTTTTAAACTCCTTTAAACACTCAAAAATGTATTTATAATGCATACATTTGTATAAAACATTGTTGAGATAAGTTTTATAATGTTTTAAGTCATGAAAAAACATTTAAAGGTGATTTTATATGAATGTATTGATATACTAGGTGTACGTATTGATATAATATGTGGCAGTAGCTAAACTTTCATGAAACCTTTGTATCAATACATAGTGTATATATCATTACATTATGAATTGTATCAAGACACTTCTTTCCTGTATCAATACAACATGTTTCAATAGTCATATTTTTCATATTGTAAAGGCAATGTATCGATACACACCTACATGTATCAAAACATCTAGGCGAGAAAGAAAGGAAATCACTTAAATAATGCTTATAACGGCTCTATTCGTTCACCAAACATTCCCAACGGCTATATTTATATTCAAGACTATAAATAAGCCTCTTCAACACCTCCAACAAAATGATGAACCAAGCTAAAAGCTTAGAGTCATATCCTTCATCATTTCAATCATTTTCTAAAGTAGTTCACAATTGTATAGGATTAATTTTTCCTATCTTTGTATATGTTTAGATTCACATATCCTTAGTGCCTAAACTCTTGTAGACATCTAGCCTTTAGAGATTTTCTTTATTTACAAATAATCCTTCCAAAAAAGAGAAAAAATTTCTACTTAGCCAATTGAAAAGTAAAAAAAGGTTCTATCTTAGCCATAAAAGATAGAGAGGGTAGAGATTCTATCTTAACATTAAGAAAAAGAAAAAGAAAAAGAAATGTAAAGGTTATACCTTAAAACAATTGGTTAGTAATTTGGGGAAATTTAAAGCAAGTGAGACCAAGGTAGATGATGTAGACAATTAACGTTGAACCTGTCTAAATCATTTTGTTTGCTTCTCTTCTTCCCTTCTCTTTAATTACTTATTATCATTCACTAACTTACAACTCCAAAGCTTTTAATTGCATTTCCCAATTTATTTCTCCAAAGTTTTTATTTGCCGAAAGATTTTGAGGAATCAATTCACTCCTCTCTTAACTTAATTCACCACAAATTCTTACAATAAGGTTGTTTAATGTAATTTAATTTTTTAAAAAATTAAAAAAACCACTCACATTTTTTTCTTCATTTAAAACCCATAAACTTCTTTCTTTTCACCTATTATTTTTATATTTTTTTTGCCATTACCTATTATTTTTCAAGTAACTTTTTATCCTAAAAAACAAATATTTTTTAAATATCTCTTAAACGTTTCTTCGGGTTGGGCCTTAGACAAGTCTTTCATCAATGTGAACTGGTTCGAATTGATATTTAATAATTAAAAATATTTTATTTAAATTTAATTATAAAATATATAAATATTAATATAAGATATATTTTTAATTATTTATTAATTATGAATAATAAATGCGGATAATATAAGTTGACAAGGCCGTGTGAAAATAGGCTTAAGTAAAAATTTAAATTTTTTTCAAATCACAATCGAACCTGGCCAACCTATAAGCACCTCTAATTAAGAGTTAGATCACCGAATTTAATCAATTCAATCAGAGGTTGTTCTCGATTTAAAATCCCTTTGGATTTCATCGCACCTCGTGATGTGATGAAATCTAAGAGAAAATGGTTGGGGGGGTTTATCCCCTAATCTACATCTCTATTGGAGGTGCATCTTTTACTCCATTATTAGACCTCCGGTGGATGGGAAAAGATTCTCATATGCCTTCCTTCCATTTTTTTTATTTCATCAAAATTTTAATATAATGTTATTTATTAGGTAGTAAATATAATTTTGATGTATATTTATTATTTAATATAAATGTAAATGTTTTTTTAATAATTTATTTTTTATATAAATATAATTTTAATTATTTTAATTATTTAACATAAATATTATTTTAATTTATATTTTATCATCTAATATAAATATAAATTTTAATAAATTTTTATTATTATCTAACTACAATGTAATCTATTTATATTTTCTTATTTGACATAAAAAGAATTTTAATATTTTTTAATTATTTAACATAAATATCATTTTAATTTATATTTTATTATTTAATATAAATATAAATTTTAATTATTATTTAACTACAACATACTCTATTAATATATTCTTATTTGATATATATATATAAATATTTTAATCAAATATCATTAATAATTTTTTTTATCTTATCATCGTTGCTATAATTAAATTCAAATACATATCTCATTAATAATTTTAATCTTTTCATTATATTAACTAAACTTACTAATATTATTATGTTTAATTTCATTAAAATCAATCCCACGATGATCTAAATAACCCCATAACAGCTACAAGTGAAACCGTAAATTTCTAGTCGGAGCAATAAGTAGAGGTGGCCAAAGGGGAATGAAGCAATGAAAACCAAAACCTTTTATTTAATCTCCTACTTGTAAGCTCTAGGTGGAAAATTACTAAACTCACTTTTCATTTGCTTCTTTCCTTAAAAATCCAGCCTGGTTTTGTGTAAATCTCGAATGCATATCCCCTACTAATCCCTTATCCACCTTTGGATCATTTCGAACATGTTCGCCATTCAAGCACACTCAACTCCACGGGGTAGATGTATGATCAAAAAGAAAAAGCTCAATTCATTTAGATGGCCCTGAAAAAGACCCTCGATCTAATACTTTTCTTTCCCTCTTAAACAAACTCAGCTAAACAAAATTAGCAAAACCATAAAAAAACCACTCTTCTCCAAGGAGGGATAGAATGTCTAACTTTAATAGGGCCATTGCTTTCATTCTTATAGTGGCTTTGGTTGCAAATCTTGCTATGATTACTGATGAAGATGGCAAAAAAAAGATTCAAATAAAGGTCATGAAGGGTAAGAAAGTGCGTATGACGATGGGAATGTACGGACTGGTCGATTTATTGGTGCAACCAAACCATCTCCAACATCTTCTAGGTTTATCAATTTGAGAACCTCTTTGCCGAGAGGAATTCATCTTTGGCTTATGCCATCAGATTTTAGGATTACTAGTCTCTTATTTTTGCTGCCGCCAAATATGAGCCTCAGGGTTTTGGTACAATCGGTGGTAAGCTTATGCAAATGAAGGAGATTGCTGCTTTCCTAGGCCATATCGGCGCCAAGCCATCTTGTAAGTTTTTAGTTTTTGTTTCTAGTATTAATGCTGATGCATTTCCAAGTTGACTGCATATTATGTGGGATCCGTAATTGCTCAAGTTTATAAATTGATGTAGATAGTCTTAAGTTGTTAATTTTGATGCATATAGCAAGACATATAATCCCCTGTAAAAGTAGTTATTCAAGTTTATAAACAGATACAGGGTTTTATAGGTGTTCTTCATTCCAGGCTAAATTAACTACCTTCAGATAGCAGTCTATTAGGGTTGGATAAATTAGTTGAATCTTGGGTAATTAAGACGTAAGCCTTATATTTAATCTCCTATTTGATTATAAGGTTGATACTGAAGTGTGTATGTTGAATGTTTTTCTTTTTTTAAAGCTTTGTTCTTGTAATTTTTTGATAAAATTGTAACAAAATTGGTTTACCACAACCAGTGAGTGCTTATTTTCTATTTTGGGGATAACTATTTATTGTTAGTTGAGCCCTAGTATAGAGTTTAAAGGGTGGTAAATGTTTTCAGATGGATATGGGTAGCGACAGGAGGACCGTTGACTTGGGGCTTATGCTACAATAAAGAAATGAGCCCTAACCAGGATTACTGTGATAACTTCTGTGGATACGTGTACCCCTGTAATCCTGGAGCTTAATACTAAGGTCATGATGCCTTACCGGTTTACTGGTATGTACAATGCTATTCCACTTAAGATTTTATTCAACTTTTTTCGTATGCACTTTATCATGTATTTGCTTTAGCTCTATCTGTTGATTTAATAGGTTTTTTTGTGTTGTTTATGATTATGATTGATAAGGTTTTAAATTGTCTATTCAAGCAACTACTCTGATTAAACGATTTATAGGAATTTAAAAAGCATTGGTTTATTCTTATCCCATTCAGTGCCTTCTCACTTTTTATCTTCGGCATGAACTATGTGCTGTTGATTTATGGCTTAGTAATTACCCCTTGAGATATGTCTAACTATGAATTTTTAGTTTCTTTAGATGCTTATGTCACAGGCCACACTAATCAGCCCAGGCCCAAAGACATAAGTTACATGGAATAACTTGGTCCACTAAAATAAGCCCAATCTTTGAAGAATTCTAAAAGGTTCAGTTTTTAGAAGCTTGGAGATACAGTTAAAAACAACTACTCCAACTTATTAAAAATTAGATGAGATAAAGTTATTAAAGTTTAAATTCATCTGGGATTCTAGATTTTATATATAAGTGCAAATCCTAGCCGTCCATTAGATTTAATCTGAGCCATTGATGTATGGAAATAGAGGCCTCCCCAGCCTTATTTGTATCATCAAACACTTGAGAAATACATTTAAGCATTCTTCTCTATTTTTTTTGTGTTCTTCTTTTTTACTTTTAAGCTTTTAATTTCAGTGCCTTTGGAAAATTTAGATTCTCCTTTTGAGTGTTTTTAGGCTGACTTAGGCATATAAGGAAGTAAATCCTAAGCCTAAAGTCGCGCGGTCTACTAGACCAAAGTTCAAGCCCGTGACAGTTGGTATCAGAGCCAGAAGTTCATGAAGGTATTAATAGTAGAGATGGCGTATCAGGTAGAGAACCAAACACAAGAGGTCCTAGAGACTCATGGGAGAGGAAGAAAGGCCAACAGTTCGAGGGATGTTCTATCGACCATAGATAGCAGGGTGGCCAAGCTCGAGGTGGTCGTCGGAGATATGCAAGAAAACCTTGAGATTGTGCAGAGCCATAACGAAGAGCTAAACTCCACAAGGGAAGAGCTTAAGGAGAAGATGCAAGGTGCTTTCAACACGGCAATAGACATTCTCACTCGAAAGAATAATGCCCTTGAAGCTATGGTAGAGGCCATGAAAAAGCAAATAGAAGAGCTTCTGTGGGAGCTCTCATCATGCAAAGCAGCTATAAAAGGTAGTGTGCTAGCTGTGACATCTAAACACAAGATGGAGATCCCCAAGCCAAAAGAGTTTAAGGAAACCCAATCTGTAAAAGATGTAGATAACTTCTTATAGGGGATGGAACAATACTTTCGAGCAATGGGCATCGAAGATGATGCTACTAAGGTAAATATCGCCTCCATATATTTTATGATATAGTTCTTTTATGGTGGCACCGTCGATACAATGATGAAAAGCGTAAGGGTATTGCCATTGAAACTTGGAAAGTGTTCCAAATAGAGTTCAGGCAATAATTCTATCTTGAGTATGCCGAGGATGAAGCACATGCAAAGTTACGACGGCTTACGCAACAAGGCATAATTCGAGAATATGTTTGAGAGTTTAGCGAACTTATGCTCCAGATTTTAGATTTAGGGGAGAGGGAGGCGTTCTTCTCATTCATGGATGGACTCAAACCCTGGGCTAAGCAAGAGTTACAACAAAAAGGTGTCTAAAACTTGACCAAAGCCATGACCATAATAGAATCCTTAATCGAGCTCGGCATAAAGAACTTAGATAAGTCTGACTCTTTTAAGCCCAAGGGCAAGGGCAACGGTGAGGGAGACAAATACCAAAAGTTCAAAAATAATAATGAAAAACTATCAATAGGAAAGCCAAGATTTTACAAGCCATGGGATAAGAAAAAAGACAGGGAGCTAGTGAAATGTTTCTTATGTGATGGTCCTTATCGGATGCGATATTGTCCAAAAAGAATTAAGCTATCCTCCATCAACGAAGAAGAAGATGAACCAGAAAAGGAGACCCTAAAACTTGGCTCGATCATGAGTTCTATCAAGGCAAAGAGGTGTCAAAAATAAAAAGGGTTGATGTTGATAGACATCTCTATTGTAGGCAGGAAAATAAGTGCTTTAGTCAACACAGGGGTATCAGATTTGTTCCTATCTAAGGATGTTGCCAAAAATCTTGATCTCAAAATTGAGAAGATAATTGGGTGGATCAAGATAGTCAATTCAAAAGAGGTCCCAACCATGGGTGTTGCAAAAGCCGTGGACTTACAACTTAGAGACTGGAAAGACAAGGAAACCATCGAGGTTATACCACTTGATGATTATGATTGTGTGGTTGGCTTAAATTTTCTTGACCGAATAAATGCTCTCCTTGTACCATTTACCGATTGCATATGTATCTTAGATACTTGTTACCAATGCATGTCGATGAATTGAGAGATGGGTGCCAAAGCCAAGGTGCTATCTGTAATCCAGCTTGCCAAAGGAGTGCGTAGAGAAAAAGTCACCTACTTGGTAGCTTTAAAGTTTGATGAGCCTCAGAAACCTAGGGATAAAACTCCTTTAGAGGTGTTAAAAGTGTTGCAGTCTTTTGAATATATGATGCCTGCAGAGTTGCCGAAGAAGCTACCACCTAAGAGAGAGGTGGATCATAAGATTGAGCTAGTGCCTAATGCTGAACTGCTAGCTAAGGCCCCGTACCGAATGTCACCACCAGAGTTTGAGGAGTTACAAAGACAGTTGAAAGAGCTTTTAGGTGCTGAGTACATTAGACCTTCCAAAGCCTCATTTTGTGCATCGATTTTGTTTCAGCAGAAGCGTGATAAGTCCTTGAAGTTATGCATAGACTATCGAGCACTCAATAAGTTCACTGTGAAAAACAAGTACCCAATCCCACTCATCGCGGACTTATTTGATCAGCTTGGCGAGGTAAGATGGTTCACCAAGCTTGACTTACGACTGGGGTACCATCAAGTGAGAATAGCTAAGAGATATGAGCCAAAGATAGCATGTGTGACGTGCTACAGCTTCTACGAGTTTTTAGTGATGCCTTTTGGTTTGACCAATGCTCCAGCAACTTTTTATACTCTAATGAACAAGGTACTTCAACCTTTTTTGGATCATTTTGTGGTTGTTTACCTTGATGACATTGTGATTTATAGTAAGTCACTTGAAGAGCATATGGAGCACTTAAGAAAGGTGTTTCAAGTCTTACGAGATCATGAGCTTTATGTGAAATGGGAAAAGTATTCATTTGCCCAGTAGGAGGTGTCATTCTTAGTCCATATTGTGGGAGGTGGCCAGATCCGAAAGGATGGAAGAAAGGTTTGAGCCATATTCGATTAAGAATCACTAACCAAGGTAACAGGGTTGCAGTCATTCCTTGGGTTGGCAAACTACTATAGATGTTTTGTCAAAGGCTACTCTAGTATCACCATGCCATTGATAGACTTATTTAAAAAGGGAAAAGTATGGGATTGGAGCCCTGAGTGCCAACACGCCTTTGATAAGTTAAAGCATTCCGTGACGGAGGAGCCCGTACTTGCCTTGCTAAATCATACTAAACCGTATGAGGTCCATACGAATGCATCAGACTTTGCGGTTGGAGGAGTGTTGATGCAAGATGGACATCCTATGGCTTTCAAAAGTCATAAGCTCAATGAAACTGAGAGGAGGTATATGATCCAAGAAAAATAGATGACCGCAGTGGTGCATTGCTTGCGCGTATGGAGACATTACCTGTTAGGGTCCAAGTTCATTGTCTTCATAGACTATCGGGCACTCAATAAGCTCACTATGAAAAACAAGTACCCAATCCCACTCATCGCAGACTTATTTGATTAGTTTGGAGAGGTAAGATGGTTCACCAAGCTGGACTTACGATTAGGGTACTATCAAGTGAGAATAGCTAAGAGATATGAGCCAAAGACAGCATGTGTCACGCGCTCAGCTCATACGAGTTCTTAGTGATGCCTTTTGGTTTGACCAATGCTCCAGCAACTTTTTATACTCTAATGAACAAGGTACTTCAACCTTTTTTGGATCATTTTGTGGTTGTTTGCCTTGGTGACATTGTGATTTATAGTAAGTCACTTGAAGAGCATATGGAGCACTTAAGGAAGGTGTTTCAAGTCTTACAAGATCATAAGCTTTATGTGAAATGGGAAAAGTATTCATTTGCCCAGTAAGAGGTGTCATTCTTAGTCCACATTATGGGAGGTGGCCAGATCCGAAAGGATGGAAGAAAGGTTCGGGCCATATTCGATTAGGAATCACTAACCAAGGTAACAGAGTTGCGATCATTCCTTGGGTTGGCAAACTACTATAGACGTTTTGTCAAAGGCTATTATAGTATCACCACGCCATTGACAGACTTACTTAAAAAGGGAAAAGTATGGGATTGGAGCCCTGAGTGCCAACACGCCTTTGATAAGTTGAAGCGTTCCATGATAGAGGAGCCCATAGCTGCCTTGCTAAATCATGCTAAACCATATGAGGTCCATACGAATGCATCAGACTTTGCGATTGGAGGAGTGTTGATGCAAGATGGATATCCTATAGCTTTCGAAAGTCGTAAGCTCAATGAAACTGAGAAGAGGTATACGATCCAAGAAAAAAAGATGACCGCAGTGGTGCATTGCTTGCGCGTATGCCAAGTTCGTTGTCTTCATAGATAATGTTGCAAATATTTATTTTATAACTCAAAAAAAGTTATCTCCCAAACAGGCACGTTGGCAAGTTTTCCTGGCAAAGTTTGACTTCATCATGGAGTACAAGCCAGGGAAAGCTAACACCATGGCTGATGCGCTGAGTTGAAAGGTAGATCTTGCAACCATTAGTCATCCTGAGAGTTCACTATTAGAGCGAATCAAAGAAAGGTTGTCCCATGATCTCATAACTAAAGCCCTCATAGAAAATGCCAAAGAATAAAAGATTAGATGGCTTTGGGTTGAAGGAAACTTACCCTACACCAAAGGACACCGCCTTTATGTGCCTCGGTATGGAAAATTGCGCAAGGAGATCATGTAGTAGTGCCATGATTTAAGATGGGCTGGTTATCTCGGTATGCATTGTACCTTAGCACTCTTGGAGGATCGTTACTATTGGCCACACATGGGCGATGATGTTGAGGCATATGTGAAAACTTGCCTTGCGTGCCAAAAAGACAAGATTGAGCAGAGAACAACAACGAGACTATTGCAGCCATTGTCCATACCAGAACGGGCATAGGAGAGTGTCTTCATGGATTTCATAGTTGGACTGCCTAAGGTGGATGGGTTTGGGAGCATCATGGTAATGGTGGATAGATTTTCCAAGTACGAAACTTTTATTCCAGCAACCAAAGAGTGCCTTGCAGAGGAAGCAGCCTGATTATTCCTGAAAAATGTGGTAAAGTACTGAGAGTACCGCAGACCATAGTTAGCAATCGGGACGGACGATTTATAGGATGGTTTTGGAAATAATTGTTTAAGTTATTGGGGTCATACTTGAACTTCTCCACTAGCGTGCATCCCCAAATAGATGGGTAGACCGAGAGAGTGAATGCTTTGCTTGAAGTATATCTTCATCACTATGTGAGTGCTACGCAGTGTGATTGGCCAAAGTTATTGGATGTAGCCCAATTTTCTTACAACTTACAGCGGAGCGAGGCTACAAACTAGAGTCCATTCGAGATAGCAACAGGGCAACAGCTGCTCACACCTAGTATTGTTGTAATAGGCTATACATGACTAAATCCAGCAGCTTACAAGTTTGCCAAGGCTTACCAAGAGCAAACTGACCTAGCCAGGGCTTGTTTATACAAGATAGGAAAATGCACCAAGAAATGGGCAGATAAAAAATGAAGGGATGTACAGTTTCAGGTTGGAGACTTAGTTCTTGTCAAATTGCACTTGGTGGTATGCAACCTAGGCATGCATAAAGGGCTTGTACAGAGATACAAGGGCCTTTTTAGAGTTTTGAAACAGATAGGCAAGGTAGCCTATAAACTTGAGTTACCGACAAAGCTCAAGGTACACCCTGTTTTCCATGTCAGTATGCTCAAACCATTCTATGAGGATCAAAAGGATCTAGATCGAGGCAAGTCGCAGAGCACACCGGTAGGGGTGAAGGCTTCTTACGATAAAGAGGTACAAGGCATTCTTGCAGACCGAGTAGTACGGCAGAAAAGTCATAGGCCAAGGCATGAGTACTTTATCCGATGGAAAGGATTTCCTGATAGCGAGGCAAGTTAGGAATCGGCTGAGGCATTGTGGCAGTTCTAAAATAAGATTGAGTAGTTTCATTTGGAGGAAGCGATGAGTGCGTCACGAGAGCAAGTGAGGGAGAATGTCACGAGCCACACTAATCAGCCCAGGCCTAAAGACACAAGTTACATGGAACAACTTGGCCCACTAAAATAAGCCCAATCTTTAGAGAATTCTAGAAGGCCTAGTTTTCAGAAGCTTGTAGATATAGTTAAAAACAACTACTCCAATTTATTTAAAATTAGATAAAAATAAAGTATTAAAGTTTAAATTCATCTGGGATTCTAGATTTTATAGAAAGTGTAAATCCTAGCAATCCATTAGATTTAATCTGAGCCATTGATGTGTGAGAAATTCAACTATAAATAGAGGCCTCCCTAGCCTCATTTGTATCATCAAACACTTGATAAATATATTTGAGCATTCCTCTCTATTCTCTTTGTGTTCTTCTTTTCTATTTTTAAGCTTCTAGCTTCAGTGCCTTTAGGAAATTTAGATTCTCCTTTTGAGTGTTTTTAGCTGACTTAAGCATATAAGGAAGCAAATCATAAGCCTAAGGCCGTGTGGTCTGCTAGATTAAAGTTCGAGCCCGTGACACTTGCACATGCCTAATAGACAATAATTATGTCTTCAAAAAATTTCATGTCTCATCATTGTACATTGGCATCGCATCATGGTGGACGAAAAAGATAAATAAGAAGGTATACATGTATGTCTTTTCAAGAAAAAAGTTCAGTTTAATGGTTTCAAAGAGTTCGATGTTTGATTGTCGATCTATATAAAGTGCGATGAATTCCAATTAGGAGAGACAGAAGAAGGGACACAGTATTGGTATTTCATTCCTTGTACGGGGTTGGCATGTTCAGTTTTGTTTCACCTAGTTGAATGTGATGGTGTTTCATGTTTGTGTAAATATTGTACTGTTCGTCATTAATTACTTAAAATGCACTTTGATCAATGCCCTCCAATTCGCCATCTATTGAGTCTTCCCCAATTTTCTGGAAGAAACTTGTTTCAATTAATCAATTGATCACAAAAGGATGAAGGGCCAGATATGATCTACTGATATGTTAAATAATGTATTTTCTGTAGGCTCTATGAATTTGCCCTGCTTCCTTCATAGTTTCCTGCCCTAGTTTGTGGAGATGATTTATAGCTGTATTAATAGTGCTGAGTGTTTTTGGTGGCTCTTTGACCGTATAGGAACTACAACTATGAAGCTGCTGGGGAAGCTCTCAAAGTGAATCTGTTGGACCATCCTGAATATATAGAGCAGAATGCTACTGTCGCCTTCATGGCTGCCATTTGGAGTTGGATGACCCCAATCAAGAAGTCCCAACCTTCAGCTCATGACATTTTTGTCGGCAACTGGAAACCAACCAAGATCGACGCTTTGGCAAAGCAAGGTCCTACTTTTGGATCCACTATGAACGTTCTGTATGGAGATTCTGTTTGTGGGCAGGGTGATATTGATCTCATGAACACCATTATCTCCCACTACCAGCATTACCTTGACCTGATGGGGTTTGGGCGAGAGAAGACAGGGCCACATGAGGAACTCACTTGTGCTAAGCATGCTGCATTCAACCCAGCCCCTGCTCCAAAGACTGCATTTTCTTCTTGAGCTTTCTGTATTCCATTAGTTAGCCAATTTTATTGTTATAAACTGCACTTGTCAAGGAAGAAGTATAATTAAAAAGAGGGTCGGGCAATACATTATTGTAAAATCATTTGTTTCGGTCCAGAATTAAAATTCTAGTATTTAGGATCCTTTATCCATCTTCTCTTTTATATTAAAAAAAAAAGCCCACGAGCTACATGATTATTTTTATAGCTATATATACGTTGATTTGCCGCTGCTACTACTCTTTGTAGTTGTGTACAGTTTAATATATTTATTGTTGCGTACTCATGGTAATGATATAATGAATTGAACAGCCTTTTCTTTCAATGTCCTTAAATTGTTTGGTAATCAGTATTATTTCTTTTGGCTTTCTCCCGCACGAATATTCCTGGTGTTTGAACCAATGTTGACATATGAACACCTCCGCTTTCCTAACCACACCACCAAGTCATCGTTGTTCTACACTTTCTGGTTCGTAGAGCTTAGATTCTATGTCTGCCATGCAATCCTCCTTTTAAAAAATGCAAAATAAAAGAGAAAAAAAATAAAGCTACGAAGGAACAAAACTCTTGCTAAAAGCATCGAGTTGAGAAAAGAGATAAAATAAAAATACGAAGGTGGGGCAATCAAATTTAGTTATTTTGAGCTTTTCAAAAGTTAGCTTCCTGATTCATATTAGTTGGCTGATCAATAAATAAAAATTTGTAACAAGAAGGTTATTGATGTTCAAATTGGTCTACAAAACTAGAAATGGCCAAGGGGTATCGAAGTTAGTATTTCAAACGTCAATTTTTATTGTTTAAGTAGATAGATAATATAAATAGAAAGAACAGTAAAAACGTATGATTATCAAGAATAAACTTTGATATTTTTATCATACTTAGCTTAAAATAAGTCAGACACGAAGTAAATCAAAAACAAAAATCATTCGAAATCAAAATAACTTAATTCCACTACAAATAAAAATTAAAATAAACTCAACATTAAAAATAACTGAAGTCAAATTGACCTAACCTAGCTTGTGAACATCTTGGCTAGTCTAAGAATTTGCCAAAAATTTATAATTTAGACTACGTACACCTTAGCATCTTAGTTGGCAGGTAAATGACTATTTGTCAAAATCTTTTAGTGTAATGGTGCATGTATTACACTCGTCTAATTTCATTTTCAAAAAGTTGTGATTTATTACGTATTAAAGTTTAAAAATATTGTGAAGATTTAATTTAATTCGCATAAGTCATATTAACTTAACTAAAAACATATAAAAAATTAAATAAATTATTATACAAAATAATATAATAAAGGTATTGATGGCTTTTTAATTTTTATATAATTTTATTTTGAAAAAAAAAATTATCAAATCTTATCTAAAAATTATGTATTTCTTTTCTAAAAACTTTACATATATACTAATTAATTTTTTAAAAATAATTTTTACTCATTTATTTCCATTTACTCACACAATGAGTACTCCATTATTTAGTTAATATTAAAATAATTGATTGAGTTAACATTACAAATTAATAAAACACTTACTTGATTCATAAATTTATTAAAAAAAGCAAATGGAATACATATAAAAGATAATTATCGTTGTTTTTTTTTTTGTTCCTTTAAAAGTGACCAAAGCCAATAATGTACAAAGCAAAAGAATTCATTTGCAAAAGATTGATAAGGTTGTATCAAGTTACCTTACATCACATCATCCCATAACTCACTTAGTTTTTAAAAATTAGCACTTTATTATATCATTAAATTATTTATTTCAAAATTATTTATTAACTTATAATTTATATTTTTAGATATCTATTATCTTATTTGATAAATTTAAGTTTAAATTTTAATATTTATAATATTTTTTATTTTTAAATTAAGATTAAAATAAAAAATTTAAAATTTTATTTGAATAATAATAACATAAAAAGTTTAATTCCTCTGTTATTTTTGTTTGTTTATTGGAACTTGGGAGTGGGCGAGTTGGGCAAAGGCAAAAAGGCCAAGCGAGGGGGAGGGGAACCGAACCAAAGAAGAATAAAAAAAAAAAAAAAACCAGCATGGTCAAAGGGGGCATTGAAGGGGCCCAAACACTCTAACACGAAGAGAACCTTAAACTGGATTTGATAAATCCCTTTGACGTCCACTATGACCATGTGGCGTGATGTCAAAAGAGTTGAAAACAACGAAAAAGACTTGGTGGACTGGAATCCCCCTCCTCCCTTTTTCTTTTTGGCGGGCAAATCCTTCGTTGTTAGTCCCTAGGAAGGCCTCACACATTTTTCCCGCTATTATTTTCTTTTGTCCCTTTTGCTGTCACACACTCTCTCTCTCTCTCTCTCTCTCTCTCTCTCTCTCTCTTTCCACTCCCTAAAATACTTTTACCATGACCTTTAATCCTCTTAAAAACCTCCCACTCTCTCTCTCTTTCCACTCCCTAAATACTTTTACCATGACCTTTAATCCTCTTAAAAACCTCCCAAAAAGGACTGAATTTTTAATTTAAAGGATGTTTTCTTTAATCAACCATTGCAAGCAAATTTAGGGTTTTTTTAAGATTAAATCATATGCTTTCTTGAAAGAGAAGAGAGAGAATAATAAAAGTGACAAAGGGAATCCCTTTGGGGGGGGGGGGGGGGTTTTTTGTCATTGTTATAAAAGAAGTTTGGATTTTGATCCTTTTTAAGCAACTAAAATCTAGTGTTTCTTAAAAGGGTTTACAATTTCACGGCTAATAAAGTATATCTGGCTTCTTTTATTTATTATTCCCCATTTAGCTCTTAGGTGTCAAGACCCACTCCTTGTTAGAGTGAGCTCTTACCAGTGTGAAGCTCTTACATTTTTGCTAGGAAGTTGTTTGTTTTGTTCAAAAGTCTTGAGCTTTCCACAGAAGAAGTTTCTTTTGAGCCTACATTGTTGGTGGAAGAAAGGATCTTGGTAAGAAAAACGCTTCATTGTTATGTCTTTTTGGTTAGATCTCTGAATGGGGCTCAGTGTTGTTGCAGCTGATTTCACTAATTTAGTGCTTTACCTTAGTTCGTTTGGTTGAAGATTTTTACTTCTTGATAGCAGTATCGTCACCACTTATTCTTGTTGGAACCAGAATCGGCTTGAAGGAGCTTTTGGCTTTTATTTTGTGTTTCAACGGCTGCATTTCTGAAATTCAGTTTGTTGTTATCCAATCTCAGCGTTAGGGAGTGGAAACCCTCCCTTTTTTTCTCGTCTTTGAACTTGTAGCTAGCTTGGGATTGAAAGGATTAATATGAAGGTCTTTAAAATTTTAGTGTTATCCCTACTTTTCCTTTCTGCCATGGGGCAGCTTCCTTCACAGGACATTCTGGCATTGCTTGAATTCAAGAAGGGTATTAAGCATGACCCGACAGGTTATGTCCTTGATTCATGGAATGAGGAGTCTATCGATTTCAATGGCTGCCCTTCTTCTTGGAATGGGATTGTCTGTAATGGTGGCAATGTTGCTGGTGTTGTCCTTGACAACTTAAGTCTCTCAGCTGATGCAGACTTGAGTTTTTTTTCGAACCTTACGAAGCTTGTGAAACTCTCCATGTCAAACAACTCTATCTCGGGTGTCATTCCTGACAACATAGGTGACTTCAAAAGTCTTGAGTTTCTGGATGTCTCAAATAATCTCTTTTATTCATCATTACCACGGGGCATTGGTAAATTAGGGAGCTTAAGGAATCTTTCACTGGCTGGGAATAACTTCTCAGGCTTAATTCCAGACACAATTTCAGGGCTACCTTCAATCCAGTGTTTGGACTTCAGTCGCAATTCCCTGTCTTTTTCGCTGCCAACCTCATTAACAAAACTGAATGGGCTGTTGTATCTGAATCTATCTTCCAATCATTTTACCAAGAGCATACCAAAAGGGTTTGAGCTCATTTCTGGTCTGCAGGTGCTTGACTTGCATGGGAATATGCTAGATGGCCGCTTGGATGGGGAGTTTTTCCTTCTATCAAATGCCAGCCATGTCGACTTTAGTCAGAATATGCTGCAGAGCTCTAGTCCGCAGAAACTTCTACCCGGCATTTCTGAGAGTATCAAGTTTTTAAATCTTAGTCACAACCAGCTCACTGGATCATTGGTTGGAGAATCTGAGCTTCAGTTGTTTGAAAATTTGAAGGTGTTGGATCTGAGCTACAATCAGCTTTCTGGAGAATTGCCTGGATTTAATTTTGCATATGATCTTCAGGTTCTTAAGCTCAGCAACAACAGATTTTCTGGCGTCATCCCTAATATCCTGCTGAAAGGAGATTCTTTGCTTTTAACTGAGCTCGATTTAAGTGGGAACAATCTCTCAGGTTACTTTTTAATAATTTTGCTACCTTAGCTTACATGGGAAAGCTAAAAAGCTTGAATTTGTGATTTTTTTGTCAACTTACAAATTGAACTTAGTTGCTTCGTCCAATTTTCCGCATTTTACTATTCCTCACAATTCATGGTTCATCTTGCAGGGCCGGTATCAATGATCATGTCAACAAATCTGCAGATACTGAATCTTTCTTCAAATGGGCTCACAGGGGAGCTTCCTTTACTGACAGGAAGTTGTGCTGTGCTTGATCTATCAAATAACAAATTAGAAGGGAATTTAACCAGAATGTTGAAATGGGGAAATATTGAATACCTTGATCTTGGCAATAATCTTTTGACAGGGTCGATTCCAGAGGTAGCCCCAGAATTTTTGCGTTTAAATCATCTCAACCTCTCACATAATTCCCTTTGTAGCTCTCTACCAAAAGTGATAACGCGGTACCCCAAGCTTAGAGTCCTTGATCTCAGTTTCAACCAATTAGATGGACCTTTTTTAAATGGCCTGCTAGCCTTGGCTACGTTGGAAGAAATTCATCTTGGGAGTAATTTAATTTCTGGTGCTATACAGTTCTCTCCTTCTAGTGAATCAAACATCCATGTTCTTGATCTCTCTCATAATAAGCTTAGCGGCTATTTTCCTAACCAAATTGGGTCATTGGCTGGACTTCAAGTGCTCAATCTTGCAAATAATAACTTGTCTGGTTCTCTGCCAACTTCCATAGCTGACATGAACTTACTAAGCTCATTAGATATATCTCAGAATCATTTTACTGGCTCTTTACCAGATAAGGTCCCTAACAGCCTCCAGAGCTTCAATGTTTCCTACAACGATTTATCTGGAGTCGTCCCAGAGAATCTAATGAAGTTCCGTACTGGCTCCTTCTATCCTGGAAATTCTAAGTTACGCTTTCCTGGTAGTCCTCCTGGATCGAATAATGCCCCTGCTGTGCATTCAAAGAGGAAACCCATTAACATAATTGTGAAATGGGTGATTGTGGTATCATGTGTAGTTGCTTTTATCATTCTCATCCTGCTTGCTATATTCCTACATTACATCTGTATATCAAGGAGAACTCCAAAGCATGTTACAAGTAAAGATGTTCGTAAGCGAGCACCTAAAAACCCTTCTAGCATTGCTGGGACTGAGACTAGGGGTACTTTAGTTGTGTCAGCAGAGGATCTTGTGTCTTCACGGAAAGTATCATCATCTGAAGTTATCAGTCCCAGTGAGAAAATCGGGACAGCGGTGACTGGCTTCTCTCCTTCAAAGGCCAGTCATTTATCTTGGTCATCAGAGTCTGGGGATTCATTTACTGCTGAGCATCTTGCTAGACTGGATGTAAGATCGCCAGATCGATTGGTTGGTGAGCTGCATTTTCTTGATGATTCAATCACATTGACACCTGAGGAACTGTCAAGGGCTCCAGCAGAAGTTCTAGGTAGGAGCAGTCATGGAACATCTTACAGGGCAACATTGGATAATGGAGTCTTCTTGACTGTGAAGTGGCTCAGAGAAGGGGTAGCAAAACAAAGAAAAGAATTTTCTAAGGAGGCTAAAAAATTTGCAAATATTAGGCATCCTAATGTGGTCGGTCTGAGAGGGTACTATTGGGGCCCTACCCAGCATGAGAAGCTGATTCTTTCAGATTACATCTCTCCTGGAAGTCTTGCAAGCTTTCTTTATGGTAACTGTTTGCTCTGTAGCTTTTCAATGCGTTATTTTTAGTTCTCTTATTAGAACACTACTTATCAAGAAACATAAGGAGTTGGGGAGGGATATAGGAAATCTTATAGTTTGTTCAAATGAGTGTACTTTCATGTGCTTGGCCCATTTCTCCTTGTAGTGTAGACTGTAGTACCTCTTTGGCAACGTTTCAGTATAAAATCCAGATCCATATGTAATACACCTTTCATTACTCCTACTAGAAAATAGAGGGTACTTGGTACAAACTCCTGTGCTTGGATAGAAGACAGGTCTTGAAACGACGTTATTTTTGCAAATTCAAATTAAGTCACAAAATATAGCTGCTTTACTACTTACAGAGTTGCTAAACTTTTATACCAAATTTGCGGATTTAGATAATTTGGTTTGCAGGGCATATTTACTATGAGTGTATATTTGCTGTGTAGAGGCAAACAATAGAAACAAAACCATTAAAGCAGTTAGCTGTCTTCTTTATTTGTTTTCCCTAGGGCCATATAATAAGAGGTGCACCTTTGGTGCATTCTAATGTGTTTGTTTTTGCTTTTGTTTTTTTTTTTTTTTGGGGGGGGGGGGTTTGAAAATTTGAATGTGTTTGCTTTGCTTGGTTCACATTACAATCTTTTTCCTTGATGAATAGCAGTCGGTACAGTTAAGTTAATGTGCCGTGAACAGTGCGTTCATTAATCAAATCTAATTTTTCTGTTGAAACCAATAGAAAAATGGTTCGCTAGTTGGGTTTAGTATATCAAGCAGTGAGGTTTGTTTCTTCTCTTTTCCAATATCTTAACAAGCTTCTTGACGGATCGACAAGTTCTTCCACTCTCTTACCATCTTCACCTCCATTTTTTTTCCGTAGATGAGTTTCCATGAAGGGGTAAATTATTTATGATACGATATTATCTTTCATGCTTCCCATTTGATACTCTTTTCATAGTTTTTATGTATATTTAGGTTTTGATTATGATATTTTTTATAGTAAAAAAATTAGTATGTAAAAGCAATAGAAATAATATCTCCGTATTTGGGAATAATCACAAATTGTATATAGCATGAGAGGCAGCATATAGTCGTTGTCATGTTTCTAAACATGAGGCTGATAAAATTTGAATATACATCTAAATAAATTCTATATAATTGGATGACTTTCATTCTTTCTTACTAATGATCTCGTACGATATTTTCAGATCGACCAGGAAGAAAGGGCCTGCCCTTATCTTCGGCACAAAGGTTGAAAGTAGCTGTTGATGTTGCACGAGGCCTAAACTATCTTCATTTTGACCGTGCTGTTCCACATGGTAACCTAAAAGCAACAAACATACTATTAGATGGGCCTGATCTTAATGCACGCATTGCCGATTACTGCCTACATCGCCTCATGACCCAAGCTGGCACTATGGAACAAATTCTGGATGCTGGGCTCCTGGGTTATCGTGCACCGGAGTTGGCTGACACCAAGAAACCGCTGCTTTGCTTTAAGTCGGATGTTTATGCGTTTGGAGTGATATTGTTGGAACTTCTGACGGGCAGATGTGCTGGCGATGTCATTGCGGGGAAAGAAAAGGGTATTGGTTTGACAGAATGGGTGAGGTTGAGGGTGGCAGAAGGCTGTGGCTCAGATTGCTTGGATTCTGCCATGTCTCAAGAGATGGGGAATCCATCTGCTGAAAAGGGAATGAAGGAGGTCCTCGGAATAGCATTACGATGTGTACGATCTGTTTCTGAGAGGCCAGGTATCAAGACTATATATGAAGATCTTTCTTCTATATAATCCTTTTTTTTCAATCTCCCATATCCAGGGAATTTAATCTCTCATTGGACTTCCTTTTTGAATCTTTTTCATTTGGCATATCGAACAGTCGATTTCTATTCAAAAGTTGTCGTAAACATGAAGAACATTATGGAATGGATAAAAAAGTTTCAACTATTAGCTGCTTTTATATTTGCCTTTTATAAGGCTTTGGGTGACAAAATGCCGTTCATGTGCATTGTCTGCTATATGAACCTCTTTTACGTGGACTGACATTGATGTTTTTGAGGCAAGGTTTGCACTCTTGCACCAGGACTGTTAAACCCGTTGCTGTCGGTGAATTTCTGAACAGCGAGCTCAAAGGGTGGCAATCAAGGTTATCAATATATCCATCAGAAATGAGCAACATATGTATATATATATATATATATATATATGTATATATATATATATCCATCAGAAAGGTACTTAACTACTTGATTAATTGGTGGCAACAAAAAAAGTTTGCAAGTTATCAGCAGTAGCTAATAAGCAGTACTTGGTAATGTGAGAGTGCAATGAGTTTTTGAGAATTGTTGCGGTATGCTTTGCTGTGGGTTAAAATTAGAGATAATAAAACGAATTTGAATTTGAAAATTTACTCCTAAAAAGTTGAACTTGGATTTGCTCAAACCAACAAAGAAAGTCCAACCTAAATTCGAAATGGGCAGAATTTAAAATAATTTAATTCATAAAAATTTAAATTCAAAAAAGAAATATTAATTTTAAGGCCAACTTGATTATAAATTTGAATTTAATTCAAAAGGTAAGAATGATTGAATTTTAAACAAAAAAAATTTTAATTATCAATTTTATTTGAATATTTTGTTTACTGATTTATTTAAAAAACTTAAAGTTAATATAATATATTGTAAAGTAATAATTTGATCAAAATATTGTATTTGTTCCTGCAACCTTAACCTCTCGCGGATTTATGAATCCATAGTCTAAATAAATGTATCCATATGCTACTTATTAATAAGATAATAGTATAATAAAAATTAATATACGTGTAGATAATTGAGTTGTGAACAATTGACAAATATTTTTTTTCTTAGAATTGTAAAGAATAAGATGTTGATTTTTTTAAAAAAATTTTCTAAAAGAGATTTTTTACAATAAATTTGAAAGTATTTAAAATAATTTTTTTAATATATTTCATTATCCTTAAATTTTAATACAATAATTTATTATTTATTTTCTCTAATATATTTTGCACATACGATAATTTTAAATCTTGAAATAGAAAGTGATTCTACATTAGAGATGATAAAATGAACACGAACTTGAAAACTTGTCCGAACAAGCTTGAGCCCGAACCAAATCGAACTTAATTTGATCAAAAAGTCAATAGCTTAAACTTGAGAAAATCCAATCCCGAAATAGTCCGAACTCAAAATAATCCAAACCTAAAAGAACCTAAACCCAAACCTAAGCTTGACTCAAACCCAAACTCCAATTTAATACTAAAAATAAATATGAAATAATTATAATTAAATAATTTTTTATAAATAAAAAACTTTAATTATGAATTTTATTTTAATATTCTTTTAATAATTTAATTAAATATTAAAAACTTAATGTATGTTTTAAATATGATTAAGCTTGCTCATGGGTTGGGTCGGGCTGTAACCCAAATTTTTTTGAAATCCCAAGCTTAGATCCTTATTTAACTTGGCTAGACCTGTCTATTTAAGCTAGAATCATTGATTGTCTATCACATTAAAGAATTTTTTTGTTAATACTATATATTTTATAATTTAAATTAAATAAAATATATTAATTTAAAATCACTATTTTGAGTCGGATCGGGCTAGTCTGATATAAAAATATAAGAACCTAGGCCTAGACTCGATTGGGTCGGGTTGGTAGCCCGACCCTTGAGCAGGTTTATATAAGATAAAATATTAATTTATCAAAAAGTAAATCATATCATGTGATTTGAAAATATTATCAATGAAGTATATTATCTATTTATCAAATTTTCTTTAATTTTATTAGTTAAACTCATTAAATATTAAGAGTTTGTATATGTTAATAGTAAAATTTTAAATACTTCTTTTAATATTATTCTTATTTTATTATTATTATTATTATTATTATTAATGGTAATTAGAATATGATAATAGTAAAACAAAGTAATAAGATAAATTAAAAAATAGAAAAGTCATAGTTGATAAATATTCTATAAAAAATGAATTAAATATTAAATATTAATATCAAATATAATTTAATTGAATATCAAAAATCTAATTTATATTTTATATATAATTAAATTTGCTCATAGGTTGGACCGAGCTGTTGTCCAAATTTTTTTAAAATTCCAAGTCTAGGTTCTGATTTAAAGTGCCTAAATCGTCTATTAAGGTAGAATTATTGTTTATCACATTAAAAAATATTTTTTTATTAATATTGATATATTTTATAATTAAATTTAAATAAAATATATATTATTTTAATTTAAAATCACAGTTTCGATTGGGTCAAGCTAGTCTAAAATGAAAACATGAGAACCCAAGCTTAAGCCTAATTAGGTCAGGTAGGTAGCCTGGCCCTTGAGTAGGTCTATATATGATAAAATAATAATTTATCAACAAGTAAATTATATCACGAGCTTTGAAAATGTTGTTGATAAAGTATATTATTGATTTATCATATTTTTTAATTTAATTAGTTAAATTTATTAATTATTTAGAGTTTATATATGTTAGTTATAACATTTTAAATACTTCTTTGAATATTTTTTAATTATTATTATTATTTCAAGTAAAGATAATTAGAATTTGATAATAGTACAATAAAATAATAAGATAAATTAAAAAAATATGGAAGCCATAATAGATAATACCATATAAAAAATGAATCAAATATTAAATATTAAATATTAATATCATATATAATTTAATTATATATTAAAAACTTAATTTATATTTTATATGTGATTAAACTTGCTCATGGGTTGAGCCGAGCCGCAACCTGAATTTTTTAAAATTTTAAGCGCAGACTCTTATTTAACGTGCCTAAACTTATCTGTTCAAGCTAGAATTATTGTTCATCATATTAAAAAATATTATAATTAAAATTTATATATTTTATATAAAATCACTGTTCTGAGTCGGGTCGGGCTCATCTGAAACAAAAATATGAAAACCCGAGCTTAAGCCCAATTGGACCGAGTGGGTGGCTCGATCCTTGAGCAGGTCTATATATGATATAATAATAATTTATTAAAAAGTAAATCATATCATGAGCTTTGAAAAGCATTATCAATTAAGTATATTATCCATTTGTCACTTTTTTTTTTGAAATTTAATTAATTAAACTCATTAAATATTGAGAGTTTATGCATATTAGTAGTAAAATTTAAATACTTCTTTGAATATTATTATTATTATTTCAAATAATGATAATTAGAGTCTGATAATAATATAGCAAAGTAATAAGATATATTAAAAAAATATGAATGCCATAATAGATAATATCATATCAAAAACGAAAAAATTCACATGTTGACTAGTAATTAGACATAGCCATGAGTCAGACAGCCTGCCCAATACAATAGGCCCAGTACGATCAGGTCGAGGTCTTAGATTTTAAGGTTTAAGCACGCTCAACTTGAAACTATATTTTTTAATAAAATAATATATTTTATTTAAATTTAATTATAAAATATATAAATATTAATATAAAAATAACTTATTAATATTATAAACAATAATTTGTACTTAAATTGGTCGGCTAGGTCGAATTCGACCATAAGCTTAAAATTCAAAATTTTTTGGGCCGTGGCTAGAGACATAGAACCGAACTAAGATTTTTTTTCGGCCGGACTAGGCCAAATTTAAGCTTGGGCTTAGGATTCAAATTTACGTAAAAGTAATTACATTTAACATAAAATAAAAAATTATATAAAATATACTCAAATCTAAACCGAACTTGAACGTGAATAGATCTAAACCCGAATTGACCCGAATCTGAACCTAAATAAACTCAAATCCAAATCAATATAAATCTAAAAAAAATTCAAACAAAAAATAATATATTCTGAAACTTCCGAAACTCCGTCCACTTGCTACCTCTATTCTACATCAATAGTGGCTTGTGGCAATTCCTACGGGAGCAGACCTTAGAGGTACGGATCTCCTAATAAATTTGCAGATGCTTTAGCAAGACAAGCTATAGATCGAGTTGGTATTTTCATTTCTTTGCTATGATTTTATTTCACTACTGGGATTTAGTAGTATTATATCTTCGTTTTCAATAAACTGCTTTCACTTTTGCCGTTTAAATAAAAAAAAACACTAATGAGTTAAAAACTCACAAACGAGCTTACTACTAATTTTATATATGATAAATAAATAAATAAATAAATAAGCAATAGAAAACCTTGAATCTAAAACATGATATTTATATATTTATACTACTAATTGTTTGCTTTTTATTTATGACTAGATTTAATTAATTTACACATACTTCATATTCTCATAGAATTCATAAACTTCTTTTCTTAAATAATTATTTTTTTATTTAATCACAACTTAAGTAATCTATAACGATAGATTAGAAGTATCCCCTGAGGCTACTGTAGCACGAAGAGTAGGAGGCAACGACGGCTGCTTCCCCCCCCTATTTTAGGTAAATAAAAAATAGGTTAATATTTGAAAATATTATAAACGCAAACATTACTATAAATAATTATCAATAAAAAATAAAGAATTTTTTTTTTGTTTTTTTTAAGGAAAGGTAATGGTTAGTAAATAATTAGATACCCGAAATTATTTAATCAATTATTTAGATTCGGATATTATGGATTCAAATAATACGAATCTTTTGCTATCCGTTAATCAAATCTGTTTTCATTTTGGTTTAAACCGTATCAGATATCCAAATCTATTTATTCATACAAATTTTGATATCTGAATTTAATATCATTTACATATTTAGTTATCATTTAATTTTATAATTTATATTAAAAATGATTTAATAAATTCAAATATTTAGCGACTTTAAATATTGGATGGATATTGCTTTTCCAATCGAATATGGATTCGCATAGTATATGAATATTAATTTAGATTTTTTTGATAAATCAAATGAATTCGAATTCAAATTTGAATATTTAAAAAATTATAAATATTCAATTCATTGTAATCTCTAAGAAATTTTTTAAAAGAAATTAAAAATTAATTAATAAATAAAATATATTTCTTATTTATTGTCATTATATTAAATTTCTTTTGAAAAACGTGCAATAAAATTTGAATAAAATAACGAAATGAACCTATATACTAAAAATAGTTATTATCTACCAGTATTAAAATAAATAATTATTAGTAATGAATTAAAAATTTTGTAAAAAAATTTTGCAATTATTTTTTATCCTTTAAGAAATAAAGTACATTGGACTCCCAAGCTAAAAATGTGAAACCTCATCAGTGAAAAAAAATCGATTTAAATTTTATTTTTTT